>JALHBL010001349.1:0-23894 GCA_023638675.1 Camponotus pennsylvanicus
TCAATTTTTGCTAGTTTTCAACATATCAAGTTATGATTATATCGATGATTAAACTATTAATTATTAATTAATCTATACGCGAGCCGGACAGTTGTTGATTGAGTTTATTTACGCGGAGTTAACCTTTATATTTATTTATTATAAATGCACTCTGGCAAACTTAACCTACCTGTCAAAACCGAGCGAACAGTAATATCACGGAGCGCCGCTAGCACAATCTTATGTCGAATGCGCCAACCGTACACACTTTTGCGCTTCCTCATTGGCTGGAGATTTGGGCGACGATGACGATGACAAGGGAGACGTTTCTTAATGAAAATTTTTCATAATTCGACTTTACGTCATAATAGCTCCGTTCATAGTATACGTACAGCAAAACTAAAGACACTTTCATTATATAAATCAAACTCAGGCTATCGATTAAGCCTAGTAAGAACTCGATCCGTTCAGCGAATATATGTGAACTAAAAATATCGAGTGCTCTCATCTATCCGACTCGCGTAAAGATACACGGCGCGCGTCTTGTTGCTTACGCGAACTTAGCAAAGACACTACAGTGTCTCTTGATTGTTAATATAATTAATATTGTTAATTAAAATTCCACCGCGCCATCTATTATCACCAATATTTCTTATTATAAAATCCCACCGTGCAATGTATTATCACCAACATTTACCTTACATCAATATTATTCCGCCGCGCAATATACTATTGTCAATATCTCCAAAAATAATCTTTCTTTGTTAAGAAGCTGGCTATACATAACATAACCTCACTTAGGAATGACAGAAATAATTTTAAGTATTTACCCGCATATAGTATCGTCCGCATAAAAATTACCTACTTTACCGACAGTAGGTAATGTCACCCGCACAAAAGTTACCAACAGATGGTAAAGTAGTTTCCTACCTTACCGACAGAGTAAAAGTTACCGACACAAAAATTACCGACACATGATAACATAGTTACCGACATTACCGACTGAAGATAAAATCACTTCCTACTTTACCGACTGACGATAAAGTTACTTCCTATATTACCGACACATGGTAATTACCGATGTAGGATAACGATGTTTCCTACCTTACCGACAATGAATAATGTTGGTACCCACATTACCGACGGATGTTAATACCAACCCGAGGTAATTATGTTGCTAACCTTACCGACATATAAGAGTATACCTCCTTTATTAATATATTATCCTGATACAAAAAATTTTTACAAACCAAAATCCAAAGGACTTTTTGTATACATATATATATATATATATTTGTACACGTCTCAGCACCGACTATACATATATTTCATTATTTTAAGGCATAGACTATATAAAAAATCTGATTCCTTATTAACTCAAAAATAATATAGATATAAATCTCTTAATAATTTTTACTTAAAGAACATAAAAAGCTGAGTTGATACACATATGCATAATTACGAAAACTTGAATATTACTAATTTTATAAGTAAAGCTTTAAATATGATTTTACGTATGAAATATTATAAGTCGCTATAAAGCACTCAAGGTTAAATGCAATGCATTTCTCAGAAATGCCGAGCTCGTCGCATTCCAAGTTCAAGGCTATGGAATATTCCGCTTGAATATTATTGCGCAACATGATGCAACATGATGAAATAATTAATTATTATCAAGAGACTAACGAATTTATTGTTAAATATTCGTATTAAGAATATGCAATAATTTTTATTAATTTACTAATGCAAAAACCTAACGGTTATAAATATTAAAATTAAATCCAAAGAATAAGAATTGTTGCACAACTGATTGAAATAATTTATAATCTTTATATAACTATATTCCACCACGTAATCATAAATACTTATATGTTAAAATAATTGTAATTATGATAATTATGATATCAGAATTTATTAACAATATTTAAAAGCATTTTCCATAATAATACATAAAGACAAAAATGAACTTTTGAACGAAGCATGCTAGAAACTCCGTTGACATTTCTACAGCTAGAGCTTAAAATTCCACATTAGAAAATATATGCATGTAAACTGCAAAGAAATTCTGATGGTCTAATAATTATTATAAAACATATGTCAAAATGCAATGTAACCAGTATAGCCGATTCTATACTGACCGCTCCGTCGCTCCCACTCCAATTCTGAAGTCCCACCATCTACAAATTAAACTACGCCCAATTCCTGCGGCAACGCCCAGCAGCGCGCGCAACCAGCCCGGAGAAGGGAACCAATAAGCGACCGCGCCGCCCACGTTGAGGCGCGCGCATCCGGCACGCCAGCGAGAGCCAATCCCAATTCGACACGCGTCCAGCACGTCAGAGGAAGCCAATCACCTATTGACAACGCGGCACGTCTCTCGAGGCGCGCGCATCTTTCGAGACGCGCGCATCCAGAAGCAAAGGAGGGAACCAATCACAACTCAAGTCCCTCCACATCGAAGCGCATCCTCCACCATTGGGCCCGTGTGCAAAATCGGGACTAACGACTATATAAACCCGTGCAGAGCGGTCCTCCTCGCACTTTGCCCAACGATCTACTACAGTCAACAACTAAAACCAGCATTTGGCCCAACGATCTTTATAGTGTTAACTTGGCATTTGGCCCAACGTTTTCAACAGTTAATAACTTGGCACTTTGCCCAACGATCTACTACAGTCAACAACTAAAACCAGCATTTGGCCCAACGATCTTCATAGTGTTAACTTGACATTTGGCCCAACGTTTTCAACAGTTAATAACTGGCATTCTGCCCACCGATCTTCAAGTTAATACTTATATTTCCGAGATTTTGTATCGAACTCCTGGACTGCAACCTCCATCCCGAACTGTCACTAAGGTAGACGGTATCCAGCGGAAGGAAGCAGCATCCACTTATCAACTTAGTGAAGGGAAGCCGCCTTCACACATCAGGATACAGCAGATACTGGTAAATACACGTCCAATTTGTCATTCCTCTAACCTTTCAATTCAACTTCATTTCAACTAATGCTAATTAAATTAAAACCGCATAATAGTTTTAATTCGGGAAACTATACCTTCGACTATCCATTTTCCCTCATCCATAATTAAATATTATTTCCAATTGGAAGATTTGTTTGGGACTTATCTCCTTGATAAGACGACGCGATAGACAGTGAGCGAGTGCGAAACTGCAGCGGCAGGTCGAACCCAAGTCTGGCTCGGTGAAAAAACAATTATCTTGAGGAATTTATTCCAATGATAGAGGTTGTTTCTTAACTTAGAGCTGGTGAGGCAAACAAAAAATTAGCAGCCTCCTGTCAATCGACGTTTGAGTAGGCGAAGATACAATTTCGGCCCGGTTAATAGGCAATTATCTTGAGGAATTTATTCCAATGATAGAAGTTGACCTTTTGATCTTGGAGCTGGTTGACGTTAACGTCAGGTTGAATCAAGCCTCGATTTTAAGATACGAGATATATCCCAGAATTTAGAAATGATACACTGGCTTAGTTTATAACTTGAATTATTATTAGTATATACAATTAATTAATTATAACCTAACATTACAAGGTTAATGCCAAGCCAGACGTACGATAGGTGGATACTTTGTCAACGTATCCGATCTCCTTATTCCTCCTCGAACCCCTTTTCGATTTTCAGAGAACCAAATAAATAAAACTAAATTCAAAATTGAAACCTAACATTTAACAACCCCGCAATCTCTACAAATACTAACACCATAGATTGCTAACTTACCATCAGTCGATAACTTACCGAGCACTCTCAGTCAAAACTTACCATCGGTCGATAACTTACCATCAGTAAATAACTTACCATCGGTCGGTAAAACAGAAAGTGCCGCTAACCATCGGTCGGTAAAACAGAAATCTTACTTACCATCGGTCGGTAAAACAGAAATCTACATTACCGACGGTCGGTAATTTTTGGGAGTCGAAGTTTACCATAGATCGGTAATTTATGGTACTAACCACTTCTCAGCCTATAACTATTAAACTTTGGGAATGTCTATCTGACTATCTCTTACTACTCTTGGGATAACAATTACTGATTAAATATTCACGCGGAACCCCCTTTTTTTCTTTCTATTTAACAGGTGTTGGATTTTTATTCGGATTCGTCAACGTTTGTAACATCAAATCACCAGGATCTTAATAATAAACTAAATGAACTCACCTAATTATTTAAACAATAGATGGTCCGAGCGCGACGCACTAATTCAAATACCCGTCGAGCCACTCTTCATCAAGTACGACGGAATAGACGATCACGACGCACCATCCAATCATCACCATAGACAATGATATCATTTCACCAACCCCTGAAATAGTTGATCTAGAATCCCAATCACCAGAACCCCAGATTCCCCTAATCATTCTTGAACAGGAAATCATAGACCTCCAGGAAGACACCGAGAACATCACCCCTTTAACTCAACCTTCCATCAGTAACCATTATACAACTTCCGAACTTGTAGAAGGACTCATAGACGATCGGAGTAACTGCTCCACTATTTCATTGACTTCTAACAACTCACCAATCCCAGGGTCTTCAACAAATTTGGAACAAAACTCAGGAACAACACAAAATCCAGATACCATCACCCAATATATTTACTACCCAGAGGAAGACGACGTCTACCCTCCACCTAATTATTCACCTGTAGTATACGAAGACTCAAATCCCTTCGAACCCTTGAATATTCCCCAAGTTCCTATAGAGGCACCTTTCACTACGATAGACATAGAGTATTCTTATTGCCTCCCTGATATGTATGGCTATCCCCGAGAAGAGTGAATGACGATTTATAATCATTTCTGTATTCTATTATAAAGAAAGGAATATATATACATCTGGATAAAATAAATAAACTCGTACAAATATATATATATAAATGTTTATTCTCTTTCCGCCCTGAATCCTCTACTAGGCACAATAGACCTTCAATCTCTCGGCGTCCCAGGGTATAGCCGGCCAAGCAGGTTGCCCTAAAAACAAATTGAGAGATTAATTGCGTCCAACTGGGAAAGTAAGACTTCCAGACAGTCCTGAGGAACTGGGGACGTAACACAGGATTATAAGACTGTCTATTAACAAGATTTAGGTATGTATTACCTTTATGAATATTCTACCTTATAACATTTTCAATAATTTCCGTTTTGCATTGCTAACATATTTTTCAGGTGTCGCTACATCAAGGTTTCGAGATGGCTGACGGACACGGACGATTCGATTTTTAACATTAAAACGATAGTGAACTTATACGTATGTACATCTCTCCTTGTGGACTTATTTCAACTTCGAATATTGAATAGGAGTTACGCGGATTAATTTAGAATAAAAATTATATCTGCACATTCCGGGTGTAGAAAGTGTACAAAAGGTGTAAAAGAACAAGGTGCACTTAAGGTGCAGAAAGTACAAAACTAATTATAGCGCCAGGAGGCGTAAGTAAGGGCAAAAACATAGTAACAATTATAAAACTGATTTCAACGATATCTGGGAAAAAGTGCTCAAAGTGCACAAAAGTGCAGTTAAAAAGTGTAGCTCAGAAAAATTGCTTTCTTAAGTGTAAAGTGCAAGGTGCAACACTTTGTATGGTAGTTAACCGTTTTAAGACTGTCTTTCATATGAATGAGAAAAAAGGTGCACAAAAGTGTAGTAGGTGCACCACGAGCGAAGTCCTGAACACTGAATATTAATATTAACGCTATAGTTTCGTTGATCAGAATATTAATTGTTCCATTATTATCGTTATTATTAATGTTCGAAATTATATATAGCGAGTATTATATATTCATAATGAAAATAAAATAAAGTCTTTACTGCAATAGTTATAAAACCTCAAATAATTAATTTGAAGAATATATCAGTTTTACTTAATTAACATATAAGATCAGCTATTCGGTTAGCACTGGTGGCTTGCTAATATTTTGGTAGTATAAACTAACTAAATATAATGAACATCAAGTAAATGCGATTATATATATAAATAGTTATATGGAAGATTATATATAAGATAGACAATTTTATAGCGATTATATAAAGTAAAATGTTTTTCGTTGCGGGACGTAACAGCTGATTGTAATGTCGCATGCACGAACGATATTGTCGAACCTCCGAATCAGCCTTTATATATTCTGGAAGCTTGTCCCACAATCGTTCCACGTAATCACCAAAATTTTGCAGTAAAACAATCTTTGGGATATACTGCAGTTGTCCGGCGGTAAGCCGGAAAATGTCTCTTTTATCCGACAGAAGGAGAAACATATTTGATACTGAGCTGTTCCGAGTTGAGACACCTCTATAAATAGGTCTACCCCCTCGTGATCATTCGCAAAATTGATTCGAAAGAGAAAACATGCGGTTCGTGCGACAAGCGCGGCTAATCAAAGTATCAAATTTCGACGATAGACTAATATCGGAGAAAAAAGTACGCAAGCATGGAAACATGCTACCGACAACTATACGCGGTATCGTTTGCGGCCCTTCAAACTGCGGTAAGACAAACGTGTTGATTAGTTTGATAGAAAGTCCATACGGTGTACGTTTCGAGAACGTGTACGTATACTCGAAATCGCTTCAACAACCGAAATATAGATATTTGGAAAATTGAGAGGCCTTCAATCGGACACAGTACAATTGGACACGGGGCAAATGGACGGGAGGGTCCCGTTAGCGCACGGTGCGATAGCGCACCAACCCGATAGCACACGAAAAATTGACACAATTCCCGATAGCGCACCAACCCGATAGCACACGTCCCGATAGCACACAAAGTAAATCGCGCACAATCCCGATAGCGCACCAACCCGATAGCGCACGGATTCACTTTGCAACTTTTCACGCGAAGCGAGGGGGACGGGGTGGGTGCGGGAGGGGGGCCGAAGGCCCCCCTTGCACCCCCCCCGTGTGTGTGTGTGTGTGTGTGAGAGGGTGCGTGTGTGAGGGGATAGTGCTTTCGTGCGCTATCGGGTTGGTGTGCTATCGGGTTGGTGCGCTATCGGGATTGTGCGCGATTTACTTTGTGTGTTATCGGGACGTGGGCTATCGGGTTGGTGCGCTATCGGGAATTGTGTCAATTTTTCGTGTGCTATCGGGTTGGTGCGCTATCGCACCGTGCGCTAACGGAACCCACTCCAAATGGACACGGAGCAAATGGACACGAAACATTGCACACGGTTCATTTGGACACGGTTCAATTGGGGAGGGTCCCGTTAGCGCACGGTGCGATAGCGCACCAACCCGATAGCACACGAAAAATTGACACAATTCCCGATAGCGCACCAACCCGATAGCACACGTCCCGATAGCACACAAAGTAAATCGCGCACAATCCCGATAGCGCACGGATTCACTTTGCAACTTTTCACGCGAAGCGAGGGGGACGGGATGGGTACGGGAGGGGGGCCGAAGGCCCCCCTTACACCACCCCGTGTGTGTGTGTGTGTGTGTGTGTGGGAGAGAGTGCGTGTGTGAGGGGATAGTGCTTTCGTGCGCTATCGGGTGTGCTATCGGGTTGGTGCGCTATCGGGATTGTGCGCGATTTACTTTGTGTGCTATCGGGACGTGGGCTATCGGGTTGGTGCGCTATCGGGAATTGTGTCAATTTTTCGTGTGCTATCGGGTTGGTGTGCTATCGCACCGTGCGCTAACGGAACCCGCTCGTTCAATTGGACACATAAAAACGCACACCGATCAGTTGGACACGTAAAAATGCACACCGTTCAGACGTACACCGTTCAGTTGCACACCGCTCAAATGTACACCGTTCAGTGGCACATCGTTCAATTGGACACCGTTCAGTCGACCACGAAAAAATGCACACCGATCAGTCGGCCACGTAAAAATGCAGACCGATCAGTCAGCCACGAACAAATGCACACCGATCAGTCGGCCACGAACAAATGCACACCGCTCAGTCGGCCACGAAAAGATGCACACCGATCAGTCGGCCACGAAAAAATGCACACCGCTCAGTCGGCTACGAACAAATGCACACCGATCAGTCGGCCACGAAAAAATGATCTCCGGGAACTTAGCCGGGCAACTTCGACTTTTTTAATTTTTTTTTTAATCGTTTGTTGGTCGTATGTCGGTGATTGTTGGCCTAATTTCAACGTTTGTTGGTTTATATTTTTTTTTAAACAAAAAAATAAAAATTAGCGTGGTTAGCCGGAAAAATTTTATTTTCGTTCAAAAAGCGGTTCAATCGATGCGGAATCGTTTGGAGATGATTGTTGGCCTAATTATAACGTTTGTTGATTCATTATTTGCTTAAAAAACGAAAAATAAACTTTTACAATAAGGCCGAATCTACAATAGGAATAAGCCTTAAGGAATTGATCAATCACAGTTGAATGTGAAATAGTAATCGAATATGATTGGTTAATTTCTTACGACAAGGCTTTACAATCTAAACTGTCAGTATCGAGCTGACACACACACACACACACACACACACACACGGGTGGTGCAAGGGGGGCCTTCGGCCCCCCTCCCGCACCCGCCCCGTCCCCCTCGCTTCGCGTGAAAAGTTGCAAAGTGAAACCTCGCTTCGCGTGGAAAGTTGCATACTCCTGCACCCATCCCGCCGGTAGGGGTGCCTACGGTAGGGTACCCGACTGATCGGTGTGCATTTGTTCGTAGCCGACTGAGCGGTGTGCATTTGTTCGTGGCCGACTGAGCGGTGTGCATTTTTTCGTGGCCGACTGATCGGTGTACATTTGTTCGTGGCCGAATGAGCGGTGTGCATTTGTTTGTGGCCGACTAAGCGGTGTGCATTTGTTCGTGGCCGACTGATCGGTGTGCATTTGTTCGTGGCCGACTGAGCGGTGTGCATTTTTTCGTGACCGACTGATCGGTGTGCATTTGTTCGTGGCCGACTGAGCGGTGTGCATTTCTTCGTGGTCGACTGAGCGGTGTGCATTTGTTCGTGGCCGACTGAGCGGTGTGCATTTTTTCGTGGCCGACTGATCGGTGTGCATTTGTTCGTGGCCGACTGATCGGTGTGCATTTTTTCGTGGTCGACTGAACGGTGTCCAATTGAACGATGTGCAACTGAACGGTGTACATTTGAGCGGTGTGCAACTGAACGGTGTATATCTGAACGGTGTGTATTTTTACGTGTCCAACTGATCGGTGTGCGTTTTTATGTGTCCAATTGAACCGTGTCCAAATGAACCGTGTGCAATGTTTCGTGTCCATTTGCTCCGTGTCCATTTGCCCCGTGTCCAATTGTACTGTGTCCGACTGCACCGCTCCCGGAAAATTTACTTGCACCTATAGACGAAATTGGTTATTTTACATTCTCTAATAACGGCGATGTCATTCCACCGAGCGAGGCGCTTCCGAATCTTTATCTTTGATGACGTGGCGTGTGACAAGCAAGATACGATAAGAGAGTACTTTGCAATGGGTCGACACTCGAGCGTCGACTGTTTCTATCTTTGTCAAACGTACGCCAAGATACCTAAGCATCTTATACGCGACAATGCGAATCTTTTGATTTTATTTAAACAAGACGGCACAAACTTGAAACATATGTACAACGATCCTCTAAATACCGACATGTCTTACGACGATTTCCGCGTATTGTGTCAGAAATGTTGGCAACGCAAATATGGCTTCGTAGTCATTGATAAAGACAGCACATTGATCAATGGACGATATAGAAGAAGATTTAATGATTTCGCGATACCGTAAAGCGATTAGTCGTCATCGACACATCGATCGAGCATCATGAACGGCGATCGTGAAAAGATTGCGAGAGAGATTGCAAAAACGAGCGAATCAATTCGTAAAAAATATCGCGCTTTGAAAACTGGTAAAATGGAGGAAGACGTTGCATTGGAAAAACAATTTAAGCCAATTACCGAACCTTTAAAACAGCTTGTCGAAAATACTGTGGAATCTGATGCGCCGAAAATCGAACCATTGAGTTTGACGTTTGGAGAGAAGCACGAATAAAAAATAAAAGAGTCAAAGCAAGGAATAAAGCGAGCACGGATAAATATGCCGATAAACGATTCGCCGATATATTCGACACCGAATCGATCAAAACGAAGAAAACAATTTTCTAATATGGCTACTGTTTCTATTCCGCTAAAAGTACAACCGCGTCAAACAATGCCATCCCCGTCCGTCGAAGAAATTTACGAGACCACACCCGATTCGTTTGTAACATCGATCCGACACGATGTTACGTCCTATTCTATCGTCTATTTGACGATTTCGCAGGGCGTACCATGCAGGGACGAACAATGTTGTATCTCTATATTTCTTTTTCAGGGCAACCTGCTAAGCCGGCTATTCCCTGGGACGCCGAGAGATTCAGGATCTGTAGGAAGCTTTTTTTCAGAGGCGCTCAGGTTGACGAATGAATAAAAGTCGAATCCTTGTTATTATGTTTCCTTAAGAGATTTCCTTATTTATTATTGTCATATCAAGAATACAAAATACACACATATATATATATATATAATTTTTTTTTTCAATTTTATTAGCCTGATTTTACAAGGTATATTTAACGAAATGATTTAAGGCTATTTTGGATTGACCCTTCTTTTCTTAATTATGCATGATATACATCATCTATAGTTCTCAAAAACTCCTCACTATTTAGATAGTCTAAAAAATTATTGACTTCTTGGTCTGCTAAACTCTCGTCTATAGGTGAGATTTCTATGGGGTCGAACTCGAATTCTCCGGGTCTAACGGGAGAATAATTCGGGGTTGAAAAGTCGGAGAACGAGGAATGTCGCACAGGATCGTGATTATCGAATGCTGTCGCGTAGATCGAGGGCGAGAGTATCCGCGGAAAATTAGATCGACAACACATCACGGAAGACGAAATCAGCTGTTTTGCAACATTGCTGCTTTCTACATCGCCAATAATCTCTGCCACAATAGTCACATAGTGCTGTGATAATATAAATATCTCGTTAAATAATGTTATTATTAAAAGACTGAAGCATTTTATAGCTGAATAGGTTGTGAAAGAAGCTGAGTGATATTTTAATTGAAGTGTAATTGTTCCGGTAATTGTATATATATTCGAACAATATCAATGGAACTATTATCAATGGAATTCACCGGTGGTATAATTCATACCAACAATAATGGAGAAGTGATTATTAATAATAACGCGACGATACGATCTTGTCGACAAGTATGGCAAGATTGATGCTGTTATGGAAAATCCAAATACGCCAGAAAATAATAAAAAATAAAGGATTTTCACGCATATCGCCTACCTTTATTACCAGGACAATTTCTGATACCTGGATTTATCGATTGCCATACACATGCAATGCAGTATCCGAATTTCGGATTGGGTTACGATAAAACTGTCTCAGATTGGCTGGAAGCCTATACTTTTCCATTGGAGAGGCACTATAATGATGATAAAGACATTGAAGTACGTAAAGTGTTCGACGCTGTTGTGAGAACCACGATTCATGCAGGAACCACGAAGGCATGCTATAATGTATGCACGTCAAATAGACGTGCTGCTCAGCTGCTCACCGGAAAAGTATCGAAGTATGAACAAAGGGGAGGGTCCCGTTAGCGCACGATGCGATAGCGCACCAACCCGATAGCACACGAAAAATTGACACAATTCCCGATAGCGCACCAACCCGATAGCACACGTCCCGATAGCACACAAAGTAAATCGCGCACAATCCCGATAGCGCACCAACCCGATAGCGCACCAACCCGATAGCGCACGGATTCACTTTGTAACTTTTCACGCGAAGCGAGGGGGACGGGGTGGGTGCGGGAGGGGGGCCGAAGGCCCCCCTTGCACCCCCCCCGTGTGTGTGTGTGTGTGTGTGTGTGTGAGAGGGTGCGTGTGTGAGGGGATAGTGCTTTCGTGCGCTATCGGGTTGGTGTGCTATCGGGTTGGTGCGCTATCGGGATTATGCGCGATTTACTTTGTGTGCTATCGGGACGTGGGCTATCGGGTTGGTGCGCTATCGGGAATTGTGTCAATTTTTCGTGTGCTATCGGGTTGGTGCGCTATCGCACCGTGAGTTAACGGAACCCACTCTGAACAAAGAGCCTTTATTGGCAGATTAACGAGAAATTTTGCACAACACGGGGCATATTACGAAGGAACAGAAGAAGCAACCAAACGAACCAATTCTTTTATCGATTCCTTTAGACATAGGGAAGGGGATCTGATAAAACCAATGATTACCGCATGTGCTACAAATTGCGACATGGAATTAATGCAAAGGCTGGCGATGATCGCTAGACGAGAAAATTTACGTATACAGAGGCACGTTTCTGAAAGTCAAGACGAGGTAGAAGCCGTGAGAGAAATTCGGAATAGAGAGATATACAGATGTATATGAAACCGCTGGTTTTTTTACCGACAAGACAATTTTAGCACATGGGAATTATCTATCCGATGATGAACTTAATAGGCTTGTTGAACTAGGAAAAGCTATAATTCACTGTCCAACTTCGAATTTAAATCTGAAAAGCGGTCTTTGCGATGTACGGAAAATAAAGGATAAAAATATCGTCGTCGGTCTTGGAACAGAAATCAATGTAATAACTGGTCGACATAATGATCGGCCGCGAGCGTGTGTTGAGGTGACAGGTATGGAGGCATGGGCCGATGGAAGAAGGAAAAGAGGATGGTTGGAAGAGGAGATGAGAGTCGGGAGCGGAGGAGGAGATGGAGGTAGACCGGGGGCGTGGATGGAAGTGGAGGCAGAGTTGGAGAGAAAAAGGTTAGAGGGTTTTTTGGAAGAGAAAAGCCGATGGAAAAAGTGCTGAGTTGGGAAATGGCGGATGGAGGGAGAGACGGGAAAAGTGACGGAGATGGAGAGAGAAGATGGCGTGGGAAGCAGAAGGAAGGAGAGAGCGAAGCGGCAGAGATGGAGTAGAGATGGCGCCAGAGGCCGGAGTAAGGAAGCGAACGATAGATGGATGACGCCAGGGTATAGAAGCGGGGGATAGATAGAGAGATCGATGCGTAGATCGATTGAGGTGATGAAGAGTGCGAGTGTCAAATAGTAAACAAAAGACGGACAACAGGATGGAAGCTGGAGAGTTAGCGGAAGAGGTCAGGGAGCTGAGGAAGGTGATGGTGGAGTTAGTGCTAGTACTGAGGAGGATGGTAAGAGGGATAGAGAAGAGAGGGGAGGTCGATAGGGAGAGCGAAGGAGCGGAGGTTAGGACGGAGAGGGAAGGCGCAGGAGAGGAGGGCAAAGAAGAAGATGAAAGGAGAGAAAAGGAGGAAGGGGGTGGAAGAAAGGAAGGTAGGAAAGTGGAGGAGTTAAAGATGGGGAAGAGGGATACAATAGCGAGGAGGAAGGAGATAAGAGAGAAGAAGGCGGAAGGAAAAGGGGCGGATGACGGAGAGAGGAAGAGCAAGCGGAGTGAGGGGGAGGGTGGCGGAAGAGGAGTAGATGAGGAGGAAGAAAAGGAGAAGGCAGGGGACGGGGAAGGGAAGGAAAGGAAACGGGGGGAGAAGAAGTGGATGGAAGAGGTAGACGGGAAAAAGAAGGGACGGGGAGAAGACAGGAAGGTGGAGGAGATAAGGATAGGGAAAGGGAGAACAGAGAGTAGGAACAAGTGGAGTGAGAGGAAGGATGACAGAGGAGGAGTAGATGAGGTGGAAGAAAAGAGGAAGGCAAAGGTTGGGGAGTATCCCGATTCGACACAGCACGATTGGACACAGCCAATCATATCAACCGATGCCTAGGGTAACCAGCACGATTAGCCAATCAAACCAGTGGTGTCGAATCGTGCCGTGTCCAAACGGGTGTCACCCCAAAGGTTGAAGAGGAGAAGGAAAAGAAGCGGGGGGAGGGAAAGCGGAGGGAAGAGGTAGGTGGGGAAAAGGAGGAAAGGGAGGTAGAGAGAAAAAAGGAGAGTGGAGGAGAAGGGAGTATAGAAGATGAGGAGAGAGAGGAAGAGTGGTGGAGGATGGTGGAAGAGGAACAGGAGGAAAGAAGGAAGAAGAGAAAGGCTGGGATGGGAGAAGGAGAGGAGAAAGGAGATGAGTTAGGGGAGGAGGGGGAGAGGGCAACAGGAGAGGAAGCGTGGAGGAAGTTTGAAGAGAGGAGGGAGAGAGTGGGGAAGGAGAGGGAGAGAAGGGAGTTAGAGAGGAAGGAAAGAGAGAAAGAGGAAGAGGCGGAGAAGAGGAGGGAAAGAAGGAGGAATGTGGTGTGGAGAGGTGTAGAGGGGGGTAGTGCGGAGGAAAGGAAGAGGTTGATAGAGGGGATCATGAGGGAGGAATTGGGGAAAAGGGTGGAAATTAGGGGGTTCGGGAGAGGAGGGGGAGTGTGGGAATGGTGTTGATTGTGAAGATGGGGAAGGTGGAAGATAAGAAAGAGTTGTTAGAGAGACGATGGGAGATAAGGAGGAATTGAGGGGTGGGGATAGACGAGGATTTGACCATGGAGGAGAGAAGGGTGAGGTGGAAGTTGGTGGAGAGGGCTAGGACGGAGAGGGCGAGAGGGCGGAGAGGGTAGTTGTAACTACAAACAGAAGGATCTGGATAGACGGAAGGAAGAAGCCTTCATTTGCGCACAGTACAATTGGACACGTTGCAATTGCCCACCGTGCTATTAGACACATAAGATTGCGCACCGTTCGATTGGACACGTTACATTTACCCACCGTTCAATTGGACACAGTTCTTTTGCGCACAGTTCTTTTGCGCACCGTTCGATTGGACACGTTACATTTGCCCACATTACTTTTGCGCACATTACTTTTGCGCACATTACTTTTGCCCACGTTACTTTTGCCCACAGTTTTATAAACCCACGTGGAATCCCAGTTTGCGTTCCAAAGTACACGCACAGCTGCACACCCGCCCCCCCGCCCCCCCACCCCGTTGTAAACCCATATGGAACCTCCCTTCGCATGGAAAAGTATATGTGGGCAAAAGTAACGTGGGCAAAAGTAATGTGCGCAAAAGTAATGTGCGCAAAAGTAATGTGGGCAAAAGTAATGTGCGCAAAAGAACTGTGGGCAAAAGAACTGTGCGCAAAAGAACTGTGCGCGAAAGAACTGTGTCCAATTGAACGGTGGGCAAATGTAACGTGTCCAATCGAACGGTGCGCAAAAGAACTGTGCGCAAAAGAACTGTGTCCAATTGAACGGTGGGCAAATGTAACGTGTCCAATCGAACGGTGCGCAATCTTATGTGTCTAATAGCACGGTGGGCAATTGCAACGTGTCCAATTGTACTGTGCGCCAATGAGCCACTCCCGACGGAAGGGCTTGGGGATGGGATTTGGAGAAAGATAGGTGGTATGAAGAGACAGAGGAAACAGAGGAGGAAAGCGATGAATAGAAGGAAGGGGTGAGAGGGGAAAGAGTGTGAGGAAGGTAGGAAGTGGAGAAAGGGAAGGGTAGGAGGAGGAAGGAGGGATGAGTAGGGATAAGGGGAAGAGATCAGGGGTAGAAGAAGAAGGGTAGGGAGGGATAAGAGAGAAGGCTGAAGAGAAAGGGTGGAAAGGGAGGGTGTAGAGAGGAGGAGTCGATAGCCGCTGTATTTTGGATTAATTTTGTTATATCTAGTCTGTACAGTCATGTCCGGTGCAGGAAGGAAAAGGGAAAGGAGAGGATGAGAGCGGAAGAAATAAATACGAGGGAGGAAGAGACAGGACGGAGGAAACAAGGGACAGGAGAATAGAAAGAAGAGGGAGAGGTGCAGAGGAAGCAGTCAACCACGAAAAGGGAACAGAGGCGGGAGAAGGAGGGTCAGGAACCAGGCGGGAGATAGGGGGGAAGAGGGAGGGAAGGCAAGGAGGGGGAGGATACGTAGGGTGGGTGAGGTATTGTAGTATGTAATGGTCGCACAAGGGCCAGGTCGGGGGGAGAAGTGGTTTCTTTTAATTTGTGAGAGGTTCGGGAACGCTCCTCAAAAAAGCGCCTTCTAACACCAAGGGGATGAATAAAGAAATTGAATTAAATTGAATTAATTGAAATTAGTCGGAGAACGAGGCTGGGCTATCGGGACGGCGGAGAAATGTAGTCTGGACCTGTCGGTCTCGCGTCACTGGGCTTCTTCTTATCTCCGCGTTGCACTCCCAAGCACGAAGTAGCCCTGGCGGAATCTTGGCCGTATGATCGTCCAGGTCGTAAACTATTGTAGAGTCGCCGCTCGAACTGTCCGAGCTTTCGTCTGTTGATTCTAGCTCCTCTTCTGATTCTTTACCAGCAGGTATCGCTTGGAGGTTATGTTCGCTGTTGATTTCGGGGTTAACCTCGGGGGGCAAAGGGGCGAATGAAAGATGTTGCGGAATATTTTCGCGATCGTTTATTACTCGTACTATTTCATCTGGAATTTCACCCCGGTCTACGAATAATTGGCGCGCGACGGAACGTCGGTCTCTTAATAATCGCTGTCTAGATAGCTCCCGACGCCTTATGCCTGCTTGTAAGAGGGGAATCTCGCGGCGGAGAACGGAATCGATGCGCCGTGCATTAACCATCTACCGAGAAATTATTCATTGTTCATTAAATCTTTCCTTCTATTGTTTCGAAATGACTCGAGGATAAAGTTACTTACGGTTATGAGTTTCGAGAGGGGACACCTGTCAAAATGAATGAGGCGCGTAAGTATGGAGTTTCGTAACACGTTTAGAGAAAGAGAGGATAGATTCTGAAATCGCGACTCCTCGTTTATTATAAGGGAAGATTATTAATTAGTTACTTCTCATGCAGCGACAAGGTGAAGTGAGGGTGTGGGGACGTGTGAAGATAAGATGAATACCGTGCCTGCTGGTTTAGTTTTGTTATTATAAAATAATTCTTCTAATATGTTATACTAAACCAGAGTTATTATACTAGGTGTCAGTCGGTCCTTAAAGAGCGCGTCCCGTGCTCTACGACAAGTGTCGATGTGCAAGACGTCACGTCACAGCGGCACAGAGTCCGTAAAGAAATTTCTCTAGAGAAAATTCTCAGCGGAAACGGCAGAGGGGTAGGGTAAGCTACCCAATGCACATCGATTGACAAGTCGAAGGCGACGATTCACTCTTGTGGATAAAACCAAAGACAGACTGAGCGTTTAAGGTTCAAATGCAATCAACGTACTCGTGTTAGATGTTGGAAATGTATGAAGGTAAGTTGTTGACTCTTACGCATAATAAAATTCTTCAATAGGTTATGGAAAAGTAATAATAATATTCGGTTACTAGTTGCAGATCACGAGAGATGAAAAAGAAAATATTGAATAATTAAAGCGAGTACTTACCCAAAAGTACTGCCGTTGGAACGTGCGTCGAATCTCCGTGGAAGACAGTCAGCCTCGGCGATGCCTTTAAGGGAGAGTCGAAGGAGCCGGTGATAAAGAATTGGCAGGAGACCTCAATGAGGTTTCGAATAAGGCACTTTATTATTTAAAGTATACTGATATTTGACAGCTCTCGGGACTAAGTCCTTAGCTCGGAAAATGTTCAGAGACTCTTTATTTGCTTCGTAGATGCTTGTGATCGCTGTTGTTCCTTTCTTCTAGAGAGCTCCAGGTCAACTGCACGGAAGACTGAGCTGCGCTCCCTGAGGTACCCTCTGGTCCCTACTCCGTGCAGGGCGTCCGCAGTGGTAGGAGAATGCGGCGCTCCCGGGCGTAGGCGGTTCAACCGCCGTTTGCCGCTATAGCTGTCCTTCTTCGAGCGTGCTGTGACGTAGTGGGCGTGCTCTTGCGTGGGGATAGTGGGGACGACGGAGCTGTCAGTATTATCCGTGCGTCGAGCTTGTTAATTCGTCTTACAAACGGTAAGGTTTTTATAATAGTTTTTTAGCCATCAGAATTATCGTAGTTTGCAGGCATATATTTTTCGATGCAAAATTTTAGTCTCTTTCAAGAGAAATGTGAATAGTCTTTCTAGCATGCTCCGTTCAAAAGTAATATTTAACTCATCCTACATTAATTGTATAGCTTTAGTTAATAATATTGTTAATGAATTCTGGTGTTATAAACTATTATAATTACAGTCGGTATATATTTTGTCGACAGCTTCTTTTGCCAACATTCTCGATTGCCTACATGTATTATTGCACACATGAAAAAAATGAAAATACGAAAGTACGATTGCATGACATTATTGCGCACATACACATTGCACACATGACATTATTGCGCTCATACGTATTGCACACATGACATTATTGCACACATACACATTGCACACATGACATTATTGCACACATGACATTATTGCGCACATACGTATTGCACACATGACATTATTGCACACATACACATTGTACACATATTTGGTAAGTATTGTTAATAATAATTGTGTTGTATTATAATATAAAAGTGTTTTAACTGTTGCAGTTCTTTGAATAAAAGATGTGGCGAGTTGGTCTTATCGCCGAGTGAGTTCATGTGCAGCTGCACCGGATGAAGCTCGGAGGGTCGCTTATCTTTTGGTGAGTGAATTTATTCTTATAACTTTTTATAAGTCGACTTAATAATTTCGCTTGTTATAATTTATCCATATATTTCTTATTGTTAATTTTATTATATAGAATATACATATATACATATTCTTTTATAATTTATAATTCCATAATAATTTATTACGCTCACAATAAGAAGGCGCTCTTTATAATATTCATGCATGATATATTCTCGAGTCCCCTTTGTCTTAAGACTCGGCGCGGATGTTGAAAACATTAGAGGAGATAACAAAGTAATAGGGGAGATAACGCGGTGTGCTGGCTCTTATAAGGAGGCTTATAATTTGTCTTAATAATTAGTACATACAGAATCTTGCACATTGAATTTTTATAGGGCCGTACATTTATTATTATTATTAATGTTGGAATTGGACTTGTATTTTGTTCTCTTTTATTATTATATATATTTTTAATTTCCTTTATTGAATCTTCTGTTTTATTCATATATATTTTATTACCTTACATTATTTATTATCATTTATTTTTATAATTAAATTTTTAATTTTTGTATTTTATGTGTATATGTACATTTTCTTCATGATTTATAATTTCTTATTTTTTTTTATTGTTTTATTTATATATGCCAATGGCTAAGGTGAAAAGTCTGTTTGAATTTTATTTCACGTCGTGGTCTTATAAGAATATTATTTTAATCCCCTTTGTCTTAAGACTGACGCATGAACGTCGCAAGCATTAGGGGAGGTAAGACTGTTGATGCGCTCCAACGGATAACGCAGCGGGCCGGCTTAGCCTTGAGCGCATAAAGCTGACTTATTAATTCATGCATATAAAATCACGTTGCTATTTTATTCCTATTATTAATGTCCCGGCATATGCACTTGTCATTTTGAGTTATTACGTATTTTATACGTTAAGTTTTAGGTTTATTATTAATTGAAATTTTTCTCATTTATCTAGGTTGCATTTACATATATAATATATGTGTACTTGAAAAGATATGAGCCAATGGATTATTCGCGGGCAATATGCAGGCCTAAAGCATAAGAGAATTTATACTCGGAAATTTATTTGGTACGATCATTGATTAATTTTTAATTGCATAATGCATTTATTAATTTTGTATATATGTATATGTACTTTTATTATTTTAATGTATTGTCTTTGAAAATCTTATTAATGAATATTCTTTTATTTTCAGCGTACGTTCGTCGAGTGATGCAAGTGTTGACGTATGCTGGACAGAGTGGGTTCCGTTAGCGCACGGTGCGATAGCGCACCAACCCGATAGCACACGAAAAATTGACACAATTCCCGATAGCGCACCAACCCGATAGCCCACGTCCCGATAGCACACAAAGTAAATCGCGCACATTCCCGATAGCGCACCAACCTGATAGCACACCAACCCGATAGCGCACGAAAGCACTATCCCCTCACACACGCACCCTCTCACACACACACACACACACACACACGGGGGGGTGCAAGGGGGCCTTCGGCCCCCTCCCGCATCCGCCCCGTCCCCCTCGCTTCGCGTGAAAAGTTTCAAAGTGAATCCTTGCGCTATCGGGTTGGTGCGCTATCCGGTTGGTGCGCTATCGGGATTGTGCGCGATTTACTTTGTGTGCTATCGGGACGTGTGCTATCGGGTTGGTGCGCTATCGGGAATTGTGTCAATTTTTCGTGTGCTATCGGGTTGGTGCGCTATCGCACCGTGCGCTAACGGGACCCTCCCTGCTGGACATAGGGGAGATAACGGAGCGAACGAAGATTAACCTTGGAAGCTTATAAGACTTATAATTCTGCATGCGGTAGAGTTATGTATAATTTTTGTTCGTATTATCGTTTTTATTAGATTAGATGTCCAATCTTCAATTATTATTTATAATTATTAACACCTTAACTAACTTAATATATTCGTCTTTGAAATTTAGTATATTGATAATTGATTTAATACATTTCTATTGTTATTTGATTTTCTTATTCTATAAGCTTATATACATTTATAAAATATTAAACCCCTCTTTAATACGATTTTAATTTTTTATAATAATATTCTTCACATGAACCGATTTTTAAAATATTATTATATTTTGTGTTAGGTTAAATTTCTATGCCGTCAAATATTATTTGTTATTTTTCTGCTTCCAAGACTTGGAATTTCTGCTGATCATTTATGACAAACTGCCTATGGAGGGAATACATGCAGAATCATAAGATCCTCCATTATCAGAATTCAGATAGGTATTTTAGAAGTATTTATTTAATGATATTTTAAGTAATTTTCTTATATAGTTATTATAATTTTTTAGGTATCGAGACTCTGAGATGTAGTCAATGGACATAAGGAGTTCGATTTTCGGATTATGGACATATACATGTATATATGGCTTATATTTACCTTGAATGTTTAGCAAGAACTAAGGACCAGAAATTAATTAGAAAGTATCTAGTAGAAGTTTGCCCAATTAATTATGCTTTATTGATTAAGAAATATTGATTTTCAAAAGTGTTCATTAGCAAGGTTCATTTATTTAAGTAATAACTGATGGATTATTATTTAGTCATTGTTAATCATTTGTTATTATATTTTGATTATATATAAAATTTGCAATTGAATAACCAAAATGAAAGTATGTATGTATTTGAATTTTACATAATCGATTATTGATGTTAATATCTGTTCCTTAATGATTTAGGAAAATTTTATGTTTTAATTCTTTAGTACTGTATTATAGATTTATATATTGACTTGCTAGCGAATTTCCCTTTGAATAATTACATAGTATATACATATATGAAAAGAGAATTTTGTAACATCTTAATGAGATTGCACATTTGATAGTACCTTTGCATATACACTACTCAAAAGAATCTAGGGAACACTTTTCATACCCTAAAAATTGGGCTATTTTCAAACCGCTGAAACTCGTCGAAAAATCATCGTAGAAAAAAAATTAAGAAAGCATTTTGAAGCGTGAAGTTTCAACTTTAACGCGCTATCGGTGGTTTTTTAAAAATCTTTTATCTTCCTTATTCTGCGCTTTAAAAAGGAACACACTGTTTAGTTCCTTAAAATTATGTATTTTTAACACGCTGCAACTTGATGAAAGAAATTTTTTTCAAGAAATTCAACTTAAGCTCTATAAATTACATTTTCTTTGTAAAATGCTTTTTTAAAAATCCTTCTACGATTTTTTTTGACCGAGTAATGCGATTTTGAAAATAAGCCAGTATTTTTTAGATATGATATCGATACTCGGTGAAAAATCATCGTAGATGAGAAATAAAAAAAGCATTTTGAAGCTTGAAACTTCAACTTTAACGCGCTATCGTTAGATTTTTTTAAATTTTTTATCTTCTTTTTTCTGCGCTTTAAAAAAGAACATTGTGTTTTTCCTTAAAATTACGTTTCTTTGACACTCTGCAGTTCGATAAAAAAATTTTTCTTAAAAAATTCAACTCAAGATCAAAAACTACAACATTTTACCTACAAAACGTTTTTTTAAAAACTTTCCTACGATTTTTTTTGACCGAGCTACATAACTTCGAAACCAATATGTAAAATGATGTATACCGCCGGCATTAGCGTTATCCAATGTGGAAAATAAACACATATGCAATCACGCGCGCACGCGTGCTGGCACACACACACACACACACACACACACACACACACAGAGAGAGAGAGAGAGCAGAGAGGGTTTGAAGTCATTAAATACTGCAGGAGTGACGAACTGCGGGGTCCTTATCTCTGCTCTGTAACACACACACACACACACACACACACACACACACAACACATGATGTGCAAAATCCGATCGGCAACCTCCACGTGGTGCACATTGGATAACGCTAATGCCGGCGGTATACATCATTTTACATATTGGTTTCGAAGTTATGTAGCTCGGTCAAAAAAAATCGTAGGAAAGTTTTAAAAAAGCGTTTTGTAGGTAAAATGTTGTAGTTTATGGATCTTGAGTTGAATTTTTTGAGAAAAATTTTTTTATCGAACTGCAGAGTGTCAAAGAAACGTAATTTTAAGAAAAAACACAATGTTCTTTTCTAAAGCGCAGAAAAAAGAAGATAAAAAATTTAAAAAATCTAACAATAGCGCGTTAAAGTTGAAGTTTCAAGCTTCAAAATGCTTTTTTTATTTTTCAGTTACGATGATTTTTCACCGAGTATCGATATCATATCTAAAAAATACTGGTTTATTTTCAAAATCGCATTACTCGGTCAAAAAAAATCGTAGAAAGATTTTTAAGAAAGCATTTTACAGAGAAAATGTTGTAATTTATAGAGCTTAAGTTGAATTTCTCGAAAAAAATTTCTTTCATCAAGTTGCAGCGTATTAAAAATACATAATTTTAAGGAACTAAACAGTGTGTTCCTTTTTAAAGCGCAGAATAAGGAAAAAAGGTTTTTAAAAAACCACCGATAGCGCGTTAAAGTTGAAACTTCATGCTTCAAAATGCTTTTTTAATTTTTTTTTCTACGATGATTTTTCGACGAGTTTCAGCGGTTTGAAAATAGCCCAATTTTTAGGGTATGAAAAGTGTTCCCTAGATTCTTTTGAGTAGTGTATAATAAGATTTTTACTATAATATTCAAACAATTAGTTCAAGGAATTTGTTAGTTTTGTTTTCCTTTGATTATATAGGACATTGATTATTCTATTATTATTCTATTATTATCGTTAATATTCAAAATT
The DNA here is from genome assembly GCA_023638675.1 of Camponotus pennsylvanicus. Lineage (NCBI taxonomy): Eukaryota > Metazoa > Arthropoda > Insecta > Hymenoptera > Formicidae > Camponotus > Camponotus pennsylvanicus. Next base: position 23,096 of record JALHBL010001349.1, read on the forward strand.
ATATAAAGCAGAATTAGCATATTGTTTCAATAGTAATTATTATTCATGAATATTAATTTTGATGGACTCAGTACATTTATTTATTGTTCGTTAGTTTATATGTATGTAGGATATTAACTTGATATTGATAATTCTTTATAAATTTTTGTATTAGTATCTTTACGTGACTCGCTTTCGGAACATTTGTAAGCGTTTTTACTGTGAATTATGTCTTTATTTATCCAAATATTAATTTATTATATGATTTTTAGGTTTCAAAATTTGTAATTGCTGCATCTCTCTTATGGCGGCCTGACTATATTATTTATTGAAACGATCCGTATAGGACAATAAGATCAATCGTTGACAGATTTTAGGTAAGTATTATTTTATAATTAAAAATGTTTTTACTTAATCTTTAATAAATTGTTTCTAATATTATTTTATAATTTTCAGGTGAAGAGATGCTTTATAAGATAGCTTGATTGGTCCATAAATATTTCCGTATTTTATTGTAGCGGAAATTTCATGGAACCTTACAGTATAGTAAGTATATATACTTATATATGAACGTATTTTCTTTACAGTATTTTTGCCCTGTTAATATAAACTACTTGAATAGAAATTTAAATTTGTCTTCTTTTAACTAAAGGAATAAATTATAATAGTGTTATGTATAACAGTTAAGTTCATTTTTCCATAATAAATTTAGAGTATATAATTATTTTACATGCACGATTACTGCAGGTATAATATAGTAATTTTCCTAGATTTTTGGTTATATATATATATATATATATATATATATATATATATATAT
>JALHBL010001350.1:0-12172 GCA_023638675.1 Camponotus pennsylvanicus
TATTTGTGAAGACAGTATAAAAGAGCGAAAAAATATATACATACAAAATTATAAAATTAATATTCGTTTGTATTAAAAATAAATTGTTCAATATGTATGCATGTAAATTTATCAAATTAAATTTTGTAGAAGGTTGTAAGTTAGAAAGAAATCGTACAAAACAATAGAGAATACATGGACGAAAAAAAAAATGAAAGGAAATGAAAAAGACAAAAAGTAAGTAGGAAAAATATATACATTTTTGCATAGAAACATCTAAATATATACATATACATATACAAGAGCGAAATGTACATACGATATTATAGAATTAACATTCGTTAGCAATAAAAATAACATTAAGTGTGTGTATGTGTTTTGTAAAAGTAAATTTTATAAATATTTTTTCTCAATTTTCTCTTTCTATTCAGCCGAAGAAAATATAAAAGCAACCAAACCAATAAAGAAAGTAAAAGAAAATATAGAAGGGACTCAAGAAACAGAAAAAACGAGAAATACAAAAGCGGATCAAAAAAATAAAGAAAGTGAGTGAAAAGACAAAAGCAGATGACAAAAAAATACGGACCAGATGAGTAAAGATATAGAAGATAAAAAGCACGAAGAAGATGAAGAGGACGACGTATATAAGAATCACCAAGGTAAGTAAAAGAAATATATTTCTGCAAAGAAAGATCCAGGTATATAGAGAAAAGTGAAATGCACATACAACATTATAGACTTAATATTCGTTTGCATAAAAAATAACATTAAGTATGTATGAATTTTATCAAAAGAAATTGTACAGCTTATATTTCTCAAATGAACTCCCACTTCAAATTAGTATTACCAGTTTTTGCACAGAAAGATCTAGGTATATATAAAAGAACACAATGTACATACAATGTTATGGAAATGTTATGGAAATGTTATGGAAATAACATTTGTTAGCATTAAAAATAATGTTAAGTATGTGTATATTCGCGTTTTGTTAAAATAAATTTTATAAACTATTTTTCATTTCTCGCTTTTTTCAATTCAGTTGAAAAAAATATAGAAGCAACCAAAGAAATAGAAAAGACAAGTGAAAATACAAATGTCGACAAAAAAATAGAAGAAATGACTGAAAAACTGAGCAAAATAATAATATCAATTTCTGAAAATGTGAATAAACATATAGAAACGATGATGCACAAATATTATGAAGACTTCAAAAGTAAGTAATAAAAATATATTTATTTTAACAGATCCAGGCATAGAAGAGCAAAATGTGCATGCAATATCATAGAATTAATATTTGTTTGCATTAAAAATAACGTTATGTGTACATGTGTTTTGTTAAAAATAAATTTGATAGACAATTATTCTTTTTTTCCGATTCAACTGGAGAAATAACAACAGCAGGCAAAGAGGAGAAAAAAATATAGAAGCCAAAGAAATAGAAAATATCAAAAGAATCGAAAAGATAGAAAATAAAATTATAAATATGAACAAAAAATTAAAAAAGATAATTAAAGATACAAAAGATAAAAAGAACAAAGAATATGAGAAACGCCAAAGTAAGTACAAAAAATATATGTTTCTGCATAGAAAGGTTCAGACATAGAAAAACAAAATGTAATACAGCATTATAGAATTAATATTCGTTGTATTTAAAATAATATATTAAATAGGTGTGTATTTATTTTATCAAAATAAATTTTATAGATACGTTTCTAATTGTGTGAATTCCTACTTCGAGTCACTGAAGTAAAATAAATTTTATAAACTATTTTTTATTTCTCACTTTTTTCAATTCAGGAAGAAATATAGAAGCAACTAAAGAAACAATAAAGACAAGTGAAAATACAAACATCGCCAAAAAAATAGACGAAATGACTGAAAAACAGAAAAAAGAATATCAATTTTAGAGAATATCAGCAAACAAGAAGCGACGACACACAAATGCGATAAAGACTTCAAAGGTAAGTAATAAAAATATATTTTTTTTAACAGATCCAGGTATAGAAGAGCGAAATGTGCATGCAATATCATAGAATTAATATTTGTTTGCATTAAAAATAACGTTATGTGTACATGTGTTTTGTTTAAGATAAATTTGATAGACAATTGTTCTTTTCTTCCGATTTAGCCGGGGAAATTACAACAGCAGGCAAAGAGGGAAAAAAAATATAGAAGCGGCCAAAGGAATAGAAAATATGAGTGAAAATACCGAAATGGACAAAAAGATGAAGATATTGAATGAAATTATAAAAGTGATCAAAACAATATTGGAGATAATTACAAATACAGAAGATAAAAAGGACAAAAAAGCGGATAAAAAAATAGAAGAAATTAGTGGAAATACAAAAGTGATCAAAAAACTCTGTCTCTTAGAAAATTTGAGAAAATCTATAGAAATGTACAAAGAAGATAAAAGCCTCGAAGGTAAGTAATAACAATTTTCTATTTATTTTTCTATTGTTTTGAAAAGAAATAAGCACCGAAAGAACGAAATGTACACACAACATTATAAAATTAATGTTTGCATTAAATGTTTGCATTAAAAATAACATTAAGTATATGAGCATATATATATATGTACATCAAAATAAATTTTACAGATTACTATTCTAAGCTTTCTGCTTTCCTCGAGTCTGAACGAGAAAGTATAGAAAAAGAAGGTTCAACGGGTAAGTAGGAAAAATATATGTTATTGCAAATAATAAGTATAGAAGATTAAAATGTACATACATTCAACACTATGAAAAAAATATTCGTTTGCATTAAAAATAACATTAACAAAATTATATGTGCATATATTTCATCAAGATAAATTTTATGATTACATTTCTAACTTGCATTCTTCCTTCAAAATTACATTTATTACCATTAAAAATAATGTTAAATATATCTTTTGTTAGAATAAATTTTAGATTAATATTCTCAATTTCTCTCTTTTTTTAATTCAGCTGGAAAAATGAGTGTAAATACAAATGAAGCGTCAATAATAGAGAAGGATAAAAATGCAGAATAGAGCAGAATAAACAAGATGAATAATGAGATCATAAAAAAATATAAGTAAGTGAAAAGTTGTATGTTTCATAGAAAAAGATTTAGTGAAAAAGAGCGAAATATACAACGTTATATTATTAAAATTCGTTAGCATTAAAAATAATATTAAGCATATATGTTTCGCATATAAAATAACAGATTTATATATTACTGTTCCTTTCTTCGATTTAGCTTGAAATTTTTATATTTGAATTTTATTTTTAAAGTGTACTAATATCATAAAAAATATTATACTTGTAATGGCATTAATTTTAAAAAATTATTTTTTGCAGGACTGTTTAAGGAAATGCAGGAGCGTACCGCGAGATTTGGTGCCATCCTGAACGCTTTCTTTAAAGTACAATGAATTAACCCTTTATTTACACATCATATATAAATTCGACTTACATCTCTTATAATAGAGACAATATTTGATTTTTTATTTGTGGTTTCGTTTCTTTATTCATTTACTTTAATCTTATTTATCTAATATTGTTATAATCAATAATTTCCTTTGAAAAAATTTTAAGTTCGTTTAATTTAAAAGAGAAATCTCCGATTTTGTCATTAAGATGTTATATTATAAATATATCTATGCAATTAGTATAAATTTATAAATCTATGCAATTTGTATAAATTTATAAATCTATGCAATTAATATAAATTTATCAATATATCTATGCAATTAGTATAAATTTATAAATATATCTATGCAACTAGTATAAATTTATAAATCTATGCAATTAGTATAATATATGTGATACACGATGTAAAGAAAAACTGAAATTTGTTATGTTGAACTTAAATGTAATTACGCATTACTTTAATACGAAGAAAGATCATTACAATGATTAATTTCACTTGTTTACATCAAAATTCTTAAAAAATTATTTTATATATAATATTTAAAAAAAATTATTTTCTATTATTTTTGCCAACTAATATTACAGATATTTCTACTTTGGAGATGCAAATTTACATCGTGTTCAGAAAAAAAATTTAGAAATATTTTGTATACTGTATGGTAAGGTTATGCGACAGAAAGGAATTCTTATAAAACTCCTGAATTGACTTAATTTTTTTTTCATCTATCAATTAATTATAATATTTTCGTCATCAATTTTATTAATGTGTGTTGATTATTCTATTATTATGTTACTTTATAATTATTTTTTATTATTTTGTAATCTTTCTACTTAGCTTTTACCTCCAACAAAAACTGTGTCTAAACGTAACTTAGCTTTTCTTCTTATAATAACATTTTGTGAATATTTTTAGCAATTTAAGAGACCACGCAATATCAATTAAAAAAAAAAATACTTTACAATAAAAAAATTAAGAATTCATTCATATATATCGCAGTTATTGATTCGAAAACAATCTTTATAAATTAATATATACAGGGTGACCCATTTTAACTTAGGCAGCCAAATAACTCGAAAACTAAGCCCAGCAAACAAAAATGTTTCAGACAAAAGTTGTATGGTTTCGAGGGGGCCATAAGATGGTACCATTGGTTTGACCTCGAAGAGTCATTTGACGGTCACGTGAAAGTCACTTCAATTTTTTTAAATGGAACACCCTATATATTTTTGCACATTCTTGTAGCTTATCTCGAGAGCTTTCCAAAACACTATAATTAACTACCTTTTCGTTAAGTACTTTTTGAGTTATGAGGCTTGAAATAATTTCTTAATTTTACATAAACCGTAAAATATTTTGTAAAATATTCATTTTTCGATTATCTTACCTTAATACTTTTATGTACAAAATAATGAAAGGAATCAATTGGTGTAAAGAAAACACATAGTTATTTTTAAGAAAAAATATGGAATTGTTAATTGCAAATTACATATTTTTTCTTCAAAACAACTATGTGTTTTTTTTACACCAATTGATTCCTCTCATTATTTTGTACGTAAAAGTATTAAGGTAAGATAATCGAAAAATGAATATTTTACAAGATATTTTACGGTTTATGTAAAATAAAGAAATTATTTCAAGCCTCATAACTCAAAAAGTACTTAACGAAAAGGTACTTAGTTATAGTGTTTTGGAAAGCTCTCGAGATAAGCTACAAGAATGTGCAAAAATATATAGTGTGTTCCATTTAAAAAAATTGAAGTGACTTTCACGTGACCTTCAAATGACTCTTCAAGGTCAAACCAATGGTACCATCTTATGGCCCCCTCGAAACCATACAACTTTTGTCTGAAACATTTTTGTTTTCTGGGCTTAGTTTTCGAGTTATTTGGCTGCCTAAGTTAAAATGGGTCACCCTGTATACGCACATATTCTTAGAAATAATAATTTTTAAAATCTTATGGAGTTTGATTTTTATGATAAATTTATATGTATATCATGTATATCTCGCTTATTTTGCCATAGAAACAATAAGCCTCATAAAAATACAGCTTTATATATTCAATAAATTTAATAGGCATGCTATATTGTTGTCATAACTCTATACATGATATATTCATCATTTTATTGTACCAATACCCTACACGATTCCTTAAACAATAAACAGGAACTCCCTTCTTTTATTGTTAATCCTATACAATTAATTTAACTAGCTTAACGTGTTCAACTGTTGAAAATATGAAATTAATTGGAAAATAATTCGAAAGCCCGACGAATCGCACGACTTGCGGAAACGAATAACCTACGAATTTATATTTGAAACCGACAGAATTTACACTCCAGATTCGCTATTAACGATTCACGCAGAGCATGTTTGTTCGGGATAATATATGGTTGGAAATCTTTTCAAAAATAACAAAAAAAGAAAAATAAAAGTTTTAATACATTTATTTATATATTCCCTGAAAAATTAGTGCAAAATATAATTGTCATCGCTTCCATTATAAATTAAATTGAGGCGAAACTTGGTCAAGATACAATCAAATATTTCAATAAATTTATAATGATCTAATGAAAAAGGATGGCAACTCTGCATTCATATATTATACACTATAAGCGCCCATTGTCGACTTTTGCAATAACAAAGGTCGTTCGATAAACGACGGACATCCATATAACGCAGGAAAAATATTGTGACTTCCCACATACACACATACACACACACATCATCTCCTTCGCTAGATGCAATCGTCATAATGCACCCCTCCCCTCCACTCCTCCTTATCATTCGCAAGTAAATTCGCTCGCGAGTAAATTAAAGCTCAACGTGCAATACGTGCGCGTTCATTCATAGAAAACCGCCTGGCGCAATTTGCATTACAGCCATCTAATTTATCACCTACGCTATTACGTCGAGTCCATCGTTGAATAACGATAGCTTATACTACGGTCTTACATACAGGTCTGGAAACTCCGGTGGTGGGGGAGGTCTCACTTAGTGTGTCCGTTTTTCGGGAATTCACGGCTTGCCTGCTAGGTTCGCTGCGATCTAGAAGTCGCATTTTAGACGTATGTTAGAGAGAGAACGACTACTGCCGTCTATCTCTGTCTCTCTCGCTCGTATTGCGACTTCTAGTCGAAAAACGGACACACTAAGTGAGACCTCCCCCACCACTAAAAAAGACCTGAGCTTCCAGACCTGTATATAAGACCGTGGCTTATACTAATACACAAAGCGTCCCGAAAAATGGGAGTCAACGAACGCGTGCGATACCACCGGAAGGTTTCGAGTCCCATCACAGCAGATAATCTTCATCTCATCCCCATTCTATTCACTTCGAGACACGCAGCAAAAACTATCTGGTCAAAACGGGATAGAATAATCTTTCTCCGTCTCCACATAAACACATGCATAAAGTAGTGTTGTGCGCACTAGGGATGCAAAGTTTATCGATATTTATCGACAAGCACTAACAGTCGATAGGAAAGGCGACAAGGAAAATAATCTATCCATAACTATCGATAGTTTTCATATGGATAAGAATCGGGCCACAGGTTTATAATAAGTACCTTCCATCATAATAACCAATATAAAATTCATCACATTTGGCTACGTTCAGAAATCTTACCCGTAGGGTAAAGTAACATCAAATAGATCAATCAGGACAAAAGGAATAAACATTTCTCGATTGATAGGTTAAATATCACTCTACCCCACTGGGGGAATTTCTGAACGCGGCCTTTGACAGTAATTATAATGTATCTCCTATAAAATTTGTCTTTTATAATACTTATAGTCTTCTTGGAGCCTGTTTATAACACTTATAAATTGTTTTTGTTTAATTATAAAACTATTTGCAATCTGGAGAACCTAAAGTTTAAAAAAAGTAAACACAAACAATTGATAAAACTATCGATATTGGTCGATAGAATCGACAAAGCTCTTCAAAACTATCGATAGTATCGACAAGCAAATTGTTTCGATATTTAACATCCCTAGTGCGCACTACATATATACTTGTATACAACACATATAAATGTGGTGTAAATGCAATAGTAGTACTCTTGGTTGAGTTATTTGGCGAAAGATCACCCTAACAGTATTCGAGAACATTAGTAGTGTGCGCAGCACATTTTTGACGAAATTTTTTTAAAGCACGCACGCATTCGTGAAGTCTTAACATAGAAAGTGTAACAGTTCTCTTTGTGATCGTTCCTGTGTGATGGTTCGTATAGTAATTTAACACTATAAGCAAATCAACCAATCAACGATAATATAACATTAATGCATAGACTTCCATACATTATACTAGCCCAGCGATGTTACACGTGGAGTTACGGCACCCATTTATGGTGCCCCATTATAATGGGGATTTATTATATATTTAACGATATATTATAGCGATATTAACGGTCTATATAGAAGTCTGTGCATTAATGTTATAATTTCCATTGAGCAATGTAATTGGCAATGTAATATGCAATAATTACATATTGTTCAATGGGAAATTATAACATTAACGTTATATTATTGTACTGCTTTGTGTTTAATGGATAGCCCATGTTCTTATCACTGTTGCGTATATAAGAGAGAGATAATTCATATAAAATACATATCTTTACAAATAACTAAGTTCATTAAAAAGATAACAAGAATTATATGTAAAAAATATTTATAAAATATATTACTTATTTAATTAATAAAAATTTATAAAATATATAATACTTATATACAATTTAAAGAATGTATTTATACCATATACAATTCTTACTATTTTTCGACAAACCAAGTTATTCATAAAAGTGCATATATTATGTGAGTTATCTTACATACGCATTATATTATTTAAGAGATATACATTAATGAAGATAGAATCGAAATTATTAATCCAATTTAAATATTATGCATAAAAGCTTGCTTATATAAAAAATTTATATATTTATATAAAAAAATGGCTATTTATATTTTTTGAAATTAAGTAAAAAATAAGTTATATCCTCTAAGTAAGTATTTTAGGGAATTATATATACACACGGAATTTTATTATCAGAATATAATATAGAGATATTTATTATGGTATGCAATTTTATGTGTTTCGAGTTTCTTTTAAATTTACAAAATGAGCAAGTGAGTTATTTGCTCTTACTACGCGCACAAATACAGTTTTATAAAATTGTACACAATAATTTGATTCTTATTAAGCTGCCCTCCCCCTTCACCAACGTCAAATAAAGTCGTGTCTATCAAATAATTTAAGGCTAATTATGTATCAACAATTAATCTTACATAATTGCTTCTTTTCCTCACTAATGTAATTCGAGATTTCATAAAATCGTTAATAAATATATTTTAACATTATTAGTTTTCATTATAAGAGGGAGCTACTTTATAAAAGTATTTTATAAGCTTACTGGGAATTTTATGAAAACGCCAATCAATTATTTCACCACACAACATATGCAACATCTAAACGACGCAATCTTGTATATAAGAATGATAACGAAAAAATTCTGGAATATTTGGGCTATCTCGTGTAAATTTGGAAGCGTCAAAAAATTAGTTTATTATTGCTATAAATGCTAAAACAAACGCTAAAACTTTCAAGTGAAAAATATATATAAATTATATTTTATAAATACGGGTATTAGATAAACAATTAATTTTCCTCCTTCTTTTTCATACATATTAATACACATAATGTTAAATTACTAATAATGTTTAAATTTTTTCAATAGATTTCTATAAAATATCTACATTTCCTATTCTGTGTAATGTCTGTTCAAATTTTTTCCTAAAAGTACATTTCTATTTTCACTTTATTTTAATAGATATTAATATTTATAATTTGTGAATTGTAAAAATATCTTGGAGAGATAATTTAAACGACGGTTAGAGAGAAACGACAGTTAGAGAGAAGTTATAAACACAAAGACTTGAGGTCAATATTTTCTTGTATCTACGTATATCTATTTGCCCCAAAGCGTGTGGATAATGTGACGAAAGACAGTTACTGGCAGTTGCGTGTGAGAAGCGACACGTTACACGTATCGAAAGTCGTGTATTAACAGAGGTAACAGACAAAGAGACGAGTTTCAAAAAGGAGAAATGTGAGAATATTATATATTTTTATCTCTTACATAATTTATATATAATTTATACTCTATATTCGTAATATTTTTATCAATATTTAATTTCATTTAATTAAAAAATTTCAAGGTTAAATAAAGCTTGAAGTTTATCGAATTTTATAACGTATGTAACACATAAAGAAAAATTTTTAATTAATCAACGAGAAATAATAGACGGCAATATGAACATGAACTGCGATTACGCGTGAGGTTTTAAGTGAAAATAATATAAAATTATAGCTCTCCTTTATCTTTTGAACTCCAAATATCACTCGCGTTTCAAAAAATAATCATACATCAACAACAATCTACTTTCAATAAATTAAATTTTAACCATAAAAAAATGTAAATACTTTCAGTAAATTCAACATTCCATTAAAAGAAAATGTTAATATATCACTTGATTATATACACAATAACTTTTCATTTATAAAAGCTATATATACCAAAAAGAATCGGTCACTTGACTTCATCATAAAAAAGTTAATGTATAATTCGAACGGTTTGTCAATATTTATGTAATTTTGCTCTCCTATTTACAGAATCAGATTTTGGCAAAAAATTCTAATTAAAATAATTAACAAAACACAAAAATATATAATTAAAGAAAATAGACACGATGAGTAAAAATACAAAAACGGATAAAGAAATAGACAAGACGAGTGAAAATATAGGAGCAGAAGGAGAAATAGGGAGGATAAGCGAAAATATAGAAGCGGGAGAAAAAAAAAAGAAGACGCAAGTAAGTAAAATAAATATATATTTTTGAAAACAAGAACCTAGATATAAGAAGAACGAACTGTGCATACAATATTACGGCATTAATATTTGTTAGCATTAAAAATAATATTAAGTATGTGTGAAAAAATATATTATGCATGTGTTTTGTTAAGATAAATTTTATAGATAATTGGTCTTAATTTCTCTCTTCCTTTGATTCAATAGGAGAATATGTAAAAGAGGGCCAAGAAATAGAGAAGATGAAAGAAAATGTGAAAGCGGTCAAAGAAACAAAAGCGATGAGTAAGAGTACACAAGTGGTCATAAACATTGAGAAAATGAGCGAAAATACAGAAACGAGCAAAAAAATACAGAAGATAAGTGGAGAGAGAACAGAAGATAAAAAGTACGAAGAAGATGAGGACGACGAAGGTAAGTAACAAGAAAATATTTTTGCAAAGCAAGATCCACACATACATATACACACACAAGTATAGAAGGACGAAATGTACATACAACATTATAGAATTAATATCTATTCCCATCAAAGATAGCATTAAGTATGTGTGTATATGTGTCTCATCAAAATAAATTTTATAGTTTACATTTCTGAATTGTGTTGCCATTTCGTGTTAGTACCAGAAAATATAGAATCGGACAAGGAAAATGGAGAAGAGAAAAGGAAGTAAATATATATATATATATATATATATATATATATATACATATTATGGAATTAATATTCGTTAATAATAAGTATGTGTACATATGTGTTTTGTAAAGATAAATGTTATAGATAATTTTGTACCTAATTTCTCTCTTTTTCAATTCAACAGGAGAAAAAATAAAAGAGTGCGAAGGAACAGAGAAGGCGATTAAAGATACAGAAAATAAAATGTACGAGGGAGATAAAGAGGATAAAAATGATGAGAAGGACGAAGGTAAATAAAAAAAATATTTTTGCAAAGCAAGATCCGCACATACACATGCACACACACGCACGCACGCACCCAAGTATAAAAGAGCGAAATATATACATACAAAATTATAAAATTAATATTCGTTTGTATTAAAAATAAATTGTTCAATATGTATGCATGTAAATTTATCAAATTAAATTTTGTAGAATGGGTTAGATATGTGTACGTGTGGAAAGAAATCGTACAAAACAATAGAGAATTGGACGAAATAAAAATGAAAGGAAATGAAAAAGACAAAAGTAAGTAGAAAAATATATACATTTTTGCATAGAAACATCTAAATATATACATATAAAAGAGCGAAATGTACATACGATATTATAGAATTAACATACGTTAGCAATAAAAATAACATTAAGTGTGTGTATAAGGGTTTTGTAAAAGTAAATTTTATAAATATTTTTTCTCAATTTCCCCTCTCTTTCTATTCAGCCGAAGAAAATATAAAAGCAACCAAACCAATAAAGAAAGTAAAAGAAAATATAGAGGGGACTCAAGAAACAGAAAAAACGAGAAAATATACAAAAGCGATCAAAAAAATAAAGAAAGTGAGTGAAAAGACAAAAACGGACAAAAAAATAGACCAGATGAGTAAAGATATAGAAGATAAAAAGCACGAAGAAGATGAAGAGGACGGCGTATATAAGAATCACCAAGGTAAGTAAAAGAAATATATTTCTGCAAAGAAAGATCCAGGTATAAAGAGAAGAGTGAAATGCACATACAACATTATAGACTTAATATTCGTTTGCATAAAAAATAACATTAAGTATGTATGTATGAATTTTATCAAAAGAAATTGTACAGCTTATATTTCTCAAATGAACTCCCACTTCAAATTAGTATTACCAGTCTTTGCACAGAAAGATCTAGGTATATATAAAAGAACACAATGTACATATAATGTTATGAAAATAACATTTGTTAGCATTAAAAATAATGTTAAGTATGTGTATATTCGCGTTTTGTTA
>JALHBL010001351.1:0-67523 GCA_023638675.1 Camponotus pennsylvanicus
ATTCGAATTCGGAACGTTGACGGTAACTTTGCATTTTAGGTGTATCGAATAGATATTATAAAATACACGGAATCCGCGAAAGAGAAAAACGCATTTGACCGTTCATTATTATTATTATTATTATTAATGGACTATTACTCGATATATCACGACGAATTGCAGAGCGGAGGCGGCCGCGGTGGCGGTATTCCACGAGTTTTCGTCGGATCGCCCTATCAGCGTGGCCATGGAATCGGTAGTTTTCTCGGGGGATTATTCAGACGCGTACTACCATATTTAGGTAAAGCAGCACGAGCTGTGGGGAAAGAAGCTTTACGAGCCGGAGTTAATGTAATCGAGGACGTTGAAAACAATACGCCATTTAAGGTAGCGGTCAAACACCGTTTTGAGGAATCGCGAGACAAACTCAAGAGAAAAGCCAAAGAGAAAATAAGTAGTCTAATGAAGGGCTCGGGATATAAGTCCGATGCGAAAATGCATGTAGCTCAGTTCCCTTTTGTCGGGCTTGATAATCACATCGCACGATCCGCAATAACATCGGCTCGTAAGCGACGACGGACGAGTAAGAAAATCAAAGCGGCTGGGAAAAAAAGAACGAGTACAAAAGCACAGAGAAATAAAAAGAAGAAGAAAAGTCGTACGGTTGTGAAAAAAAGACTTAAGACGTCTGCGAAACGACGTAAAATCGGTAAAAAACGTACCGTATCCGATATATTTTCTTAAGCGGTTATATTCGGAGCATTCTAATTTAACGACGGTGGTGAGCGACGGACGATAGCGAGCAATTTACGATAAAGAAATATGTCTTTTCTTCACACGCATTCGAGCGAGTGTTTAAAGAGCGAACTAGATCTCTTCTCTCTACCACCTACGCAAACTAGCATCGAAAATTCGCAATGGATTCATTACAAACCCGTGACCTCTCTCTCGGACGACTCGCCGATAGAATTCGTCATCCCCGGACACGGAGAAGAATATTTAGATCTCCCACACACCATGCTGAGTCTTCGTCTGCGTGTAGAAACAAGCGCCGATTCCACAAGACAGACTTCAGGAGCAAGCGCCGAAAGAATAGCAGCCGTAGGCCCCGTAAATCATTTGCTTCATTCTATCTTCAATCAAATCGACGTGTATTTCAATCAAAAGCTCGTGTCGCCTCCAAACAACGCTTACGCGTACCGAGCGTACATAGAGGCGTTGTTAAATTATTCTTCACCCGCAAAAACTTCCCATCTAACTTCCTGTCTATGGGACATGGATACACCCGGACACATGGACGATCTGCCGGAGTCAAATCCAGGCAATCCCGCTCTCGCGAGACGCGCTCGTTACATTTCCGGAGGAAAGGCGTTAGATCTCGTAGGACATCTCCATTGCGACGTTTTCAATCAAGACAAATTTTTAATTAACGGTGTAGAAGTACGATTGAGATTCGTTCGTTCGAAAGATTCGTTCTGTCTCATGGAAAGTAGCGGAACATCGAAAATTCACATTCTCGACGCTACCTTGCTCGTTAGAAGGGCGAAAATAAGCTCGGGTTTGTTACTCGCGCATGCTAGAATGATGAGTAAAGTTACAGCCAAGTATCCGCTCACGAGAGTCGAGGTTAAAACATTCACGATTCATAGCGGCGTTATGGGTGAATCGTTAGATAATGTAATACTCGGTCAATTACCGAAGCGAGTAATAGTCGGTTTCGTTAGTAATAAAGCGTTTAACGGTGACAGAAAATTAAATCCGTTTAATTTCAAGAACTACGGAATAAATTTCTTTTCGCTGTACGTCGATGGCACGCAAATCCCCAGCAGGCCTTTGCAGCCGGCTTTCTCCGAGGAGGAGCCGCTTTACATCGAAGCTTATCAAACGCTTTTCTCGGGAACGGGCATTCATTTTTTGAACGAGGGAAATTCTATAAGCAGAGACGATTATTTCAAAGGATATACTTTATTCGCTTTTGATCTTACTCCCGATCTATCCGCTAATTGCGCTGGACATTGGAATCTCGTCAAACATGGTAGTTTACGATTAGAAGTGCGATTCGTAAAGGCACTTTCCGAGACGGTTAATTGTATTATTTATGCCGAATTCGATAATGTCATAGAAATCGACTCGTCTCGACAGGTCATCGTCGATTTTTCGGGGTAAATTCTGTATAGACGCTTAAAATTGTTCCCCCTCTACCTCGCTCAAAACACCGTCATCAGCGCGCAGCGTTTCGAAAAATATTCAGTTTCGTTGGAGACACGCTCGGCGTCGTTGTTTCACATAGAGCCTCTCGTCGAATCACATAAGTTTTTCGTAAGATGGATATAGTCGTCGATATTCAAGGTTTCCGCGATGCGAGGAAAAAGTTTATCGCTAAGGAGGTTGCTGTTGTAGCGATTGACGTTCCAATCGTCGATCATTGGATTATGATACCACCGCATTCGTTTGCCGAATTACCCGAAAAAATAAGACAAGAGAACAATTGGCTCACGCGAAATCATCACGGCATTGAATGGTTCGATGGCGAAACTAATCCGAAATATTTTACATCGCAACTGAGGCAAATTACAAGATGCGTGCGTCGTATTTATGTTAGAGGAAACGTGAAAGCGAGTTATTTGAGGAATCTACTTTCTAGAAATATATATAATTTGGAAGGCATCTCACCGGCATTCAAAAATCTGACGGTGGGAGAAGAGTGCGGACATCACGGAATTCGAAAATTCGGAATCTTTCATTGCGCATTACGCAACGCTTACAAATTAAAAAGCTGGATTGTTGCGCAAAATAATTTCAGCAGCGACGGAGACAGCATTACTCAAACGCCTTGCAGTTCTCTCGAAATTTTGATAGTAAGCGACGACGACGACGATGACGACGACGACGAGGGCGACGACGATGAAAACGAAAATATTAAAGCGCAATCGAATAATAAAATAGAGAAGAAAAATCTACAACAAATCGAGCGTGCGGCTATTAACCACTCCGCGCAAACAGAAAATCCGTTAACCGTACAACCCGGAAACAAGCCACCAAAAGAAATTATTCAAATAATACCGCTTGCTCGCTCGTCTTTGGCGCAAACAAATGGACTCTCGCGAAATTCTGCAAGCATTGCGTCAGCTAAATGTCAAACATGTGGGAGTCTATCCAGCCGACAGATTGCCGATGGTGTGGACGAGGTCGACGGCCATCGTCGCTAATACGGACAATCATAATCGTCCTGGAGAACACTGGATCGCTTTCTTCCTCGACGAAGATGGTACAGGGACGTACTTTGATAGCTACGGAATACCGCCCTTGTATCCGGGTTTTTTCCTACGACTCCGACAAAATTCCAACATTTATCGATGGAATACCGAACAACTACAAGGACTTTTCTCTCAAACCTGCGGACTCTACAGTTGTGTATTTTTATATTATATGTGCAGCGGTTACGATCTCGATGGATTTCTTAGTCTTTTTTCCGAAAATTGCGAATATAACGATCATTTAATCGTAGAATTATTTCATAAAATTTTTCTTCGCAAAAAGAAACATGAAAAATATAATGTTAATTAATAGCGTGTTTAATTGTAAGAAGATATAAAAAATATTTTTGCGTAGTACTACGAATTGTATGCGGGTATATTAATAAATGTGAAAATTTTTTATCTTAATTCGTGTTTAATACTTTTAGCTTTTCCCTTCTTCCTTTATAACATCCCCGCCTCGCGTTCAATCACCCGCATGTTCATCTTTATATCTCTGTAGTGCAATATAGTCTAATTATAATAATTATTGTCTCCCGCTGAGATGCGTTGTCTTCTTTTTTTTCGATAAAGCGCGTCGTGAACCGTTCGAGCGGAGGGGCTTGTTTCGATATTCCATAGCGGGCCCCGAGACGGAGGGGGGAGGTAAGGATTGCTTCCTCGAGACATATACCGTCGGCTACCCTCCGAAAGTCGGTAGGTGGGGGGTTCGTTCTGCCAAGACGTAGCGAGAGCGACTAAGAGCTAGGTAACGGGAATTTGACTCGGAACCCTGCACAGGTAGGGCAGAGCTGGAGTGGGAGATTTGCTTTTTCGAGTCTAGTACCGCAGAGCTAGGGAAATAAAAATTTGATAAATCCCCGACATAGCGGCGTCGACCAATCACAGCTCTGGGCCACTATGGTGCGAGCCAATCACAGCTCTGGGCCACTATGGTGCGAGCCAATCAAACTCTGGGCAGCTAAGGTGCGAGCCAATCAAACTCTGGGCAGCTATGGTGCGAGCCAATCAAAATCGAGACTTCGGGAGGTGGGGGCATTGTTTCCACCAATCAGAACGCCCCCTCCACTTCACCTGGCCACGCCCACGGAGCCGGGGGCCGAGTGGTGGGGGTTTGTTTTGACGCCCCATAGCTGTCCATATCTACTGGTAGCTACTCTCTTCCGGCTTACTTCTGCGTGCTAGGTGCAAGAGAGCAGTCATTTGTGGATTAATTTATACCAAAGGTAATCCTTTTCATTTTTATAAATAACCAGCTCATATATGTACAACACATTCTACATAACGTATTAGACTAGAATTTCTAGCTGTATTATCTTTTTTTTTTGCTAATATTCGTTTGATATCTTACAAAATTACTGTCTGAAAAATCTAGGTTATGTTTCAAGAACGATCGCGTTACAATATAAATTCTTAATTCTAAATTTTGTTACATTTTGGAGTGGATGGGTAAGCATTTGTACATTTTTTGCTGATTTTTATAATTTCTAAAATGTAGAAAGAAAAATATTTGTCTTATAGTTAGCTTCATAAGTGAATATCACCGGTTGACTGGTAAATGACGATATCGATATTGACTGGTAAATGACGATATGTATTTCGTTAATTTACGTATACGTATAAGACATTAGTCACTAATTGAAATTTATTAATTGAAATAAAAAATATATTCTAGAAATCATATTTATTAATAATATTGTTTATTTGATTAATAATGAAGCATTAGAATGACTTTAAAAAATAGCAATTAATATCTTAATTTATAATTAAATTTACAAATATATTATATATAAATAGACATAGTGGTAGACACTATCACTATGTCTATTTATATAATAAAACATTCAAAATTATAAACTATAATTGCCTGTAGGTATCGTTAATATATTTTAAATATCTTGTTGCAGCATCTTTCAAACTGCGTAATAGCTGGTTGCTAATTTGGTCGCTTACGAACAACTTTATTGAAGACAGGTTTGCAAACACGTAAGTAAATGATACAAATATCTGCAATAGCAATACTTATTGACTGATTATGAATAGCAATAAACATTTACATTTAACAAAAAGAGAAACAATTAATAATAAGAATCGACTCTTATAAGCCTGTTTAATTATATATTTCTTTGATTAGATATAATTTGTTGTGCCGGGAGCGGCACGGGATGTGGGGTAGCCGGGAGATTCGAAGGAAATCTCGGACCGTCGAGTAACCTTATGCTCTTTGTATTTCTTTTGTTATAAAAATCGTTTATTCTAGTTAGATTTATATACAGTTTGATTAATCTTTAAATATATCGTATTTTGTGATCCTTCTCAAGAGTTTCGTTTCCTTCCTTAACGTCGCTAGCTTTCGAGCTTGAATGGTTTCCTTTAGCGTTTGATGCACAAGATAGCGGTTAGACTTTAAGTGTTATCGTACTTGCCCAGTTTCGCACTTTTTAACAATTGATTTCTGATTAACGACTGTCCGCCGCGAATCCGCGGTGGACGGTTTTTAACACCTCATTTTGGGGGTGTTTTGGAGGGGATCGCCTAGCGACATGACCATATATGGTCATGGACGATTTTCGTGGCGGTCAAGTCCAAGTGCAAACGAAGGAGGTTCAAAGTCGAATCCCTTCGTTGGCATTTTTACGTTTCCGGCGAACTCGCGCGTGGTTCGCTGAGGTAGCGGTTTTACGCGGTTCGCGAACCTTCTATCGCGTCTAAAGCGTATGATGAAATAATTAATTATAATCTTAATAATTAGTTATAGTCTTTCGGACTATAACATCCCTCCCCCGTTGGAAAAGAAAAACGGAGGTTTCAAACGAAGTTTTTCTATATACGTACATCTATATATATATGTATATATATTCCTGTTTTGAACACAATATATTTCCCGCTTACAGTGTTTATTACAATCGTTTCTTATATGTAAGTTAAAATTTATTTCTTCTAAAATCGTGTACTTTTATTTCTTTTTAATATTGGTCTAGGCATTCCGTATGGTTTGTCAATCTCGTCTAGTATTGTGACAGTCGGTCGTTTAGGTTTCTTTTTCTTATATTGGACAATTATCCATATTATTAATACTATAATAATTATGGTGGTTACTCCACTGAAAGCCATTGGATAAATAAATTCCTTTTGTTTAAAGAAATTATTTTCGTTATTATTTAAATCTTTATTCATTTTTTCTAATTTATTATTTAATTCTTTCAATTCTAAAGGATTATTTATTATGTCTGAATGTTCGTTCGTCATTTGAATCGTTAATGTTTTGGGAAATTGTAATATTGAATTCTGGTAGAAATGTTTCTATATTCGTTCTGTATGTAATCGTTTCTGTTTGTATTGTCATGTCTGCAGTTGTCAATTTACAGTTGTCGTCTAAAGTAATTCGGCCTGATTTTGTATCTTTTTATACTCAGGATAGTTATCGCAATTTATTATAATTTGCTGCTCGGATGCAGTCGAATATAGCCAAGAGTGTGGCTGTTGTAACGTAATCCATATGGTGCGGTTCGTTATCGTATAGTCTATGTTACAATGTTCGCGATAATCTTGCGCTCGTATATACATTCTAATTTCGCACGGTGTATTTTTGCTTACATGGTATATAGGTTGGCTTTTTTCGCATAAGTATTGATTATTATTTTTTATACAATCATTTAGGTTTTGTTTTGTCAAAAGTACATATATGTGCATATCTTTATTTATTGCGATTAATTTATTTTCTATTTTCGTATACGCAAATTTATTTACATAATTATGTGTTGGCAGTGATATTACATTTAGAATATCATACATCGGTTGTGCGACTATTGGAAATTTTAATATGGTGTATACAGTTGTTTTGTCGCAGTACGCGCTTACTTTTATATAATTTTCTATCATTAACCATTCGTCGTATTTTATTTCGAATGGAAAATACGAATCTCGCGGTAATTGTAAGACGGCTTCTTTTAAATGAGAAATTATTTCATTTATTGGTGTTAGTAGCGGATGTATTATGCCTTTACGTACATATGTAAGATATTCTAAAATATCTTTCGCGTCTCTGATTAGATCTGTTAGCATCGCGGTAATTACAGTGAAATGTTCGACTATTTCTTCTCGCGTCGTATATTCTCTAATATAATGATTTATTAGTTTACCATTGTGATCTAATATGTTCTCTAATTTATTTAAATGAATTATGGTAGTGTTTAGGACTTTTATTTGATTTTTCGCGACGTGTTTTAGTGTTTGCTGATTATTTTGTAATAATTGAATTTGTTCGTTTATTAATTTTCTATCGTTCGCGTCCATGAGTTCAAATAATGTTTTAGTAATTGATCCTACTCCATCTATCAGACCTCTGCGTCTGTCTGATGATGCTTTATACAGATTATTTATTAATTTTATTATCTTATCTAGTGTATTGGAGTCATTGTTAATAACGTTTTTTAAATTTTCGCACGTTTTTTTAATGTGATCTCCGGATTTTATGTTTCTACATATTTCGTTTGTTTGTTGTACATATTTATTTAATTGCCAGGTTTCATCATTTAATTCGGTTATATCTAATTTAATTACTAATTTCCAAGTCTTCTTGATTTGATGTAGATTTCCGATTTTCTCGTAGTAGATTCCTGGGTTGTGCTTGAATTCTTCAATTTCGAACGGAAGACGGGTTTCGTCTTGCTCGGTGGGAACGGGGTTGATCCCTAGTGTTAGTATTCTGTAATTATATATATTAAGTGTTATATTATGCACTTTTGCGAGTGTCATATTTTTTCCGTTTCCTGCTGGTTTATCAATGTGAGAATGGTTTTAGTTTTCTTTGACTAGCTTTGCTATACTTTATATTCCTTTACGAGCTTCAGTCGCTCGCTGTCTCTTCATCAAGAAACTCGTTGTTGAAATGTCGAGTAATAGCTATCCTACCTCGTCGGAGGAATTATCTGCCATTAGTGGAGGTGAAGAGTGTGGCCCGTGCCAAAATGTGCCAGGTGCAGGGGACCTGTTGTGTGGCCCGCCTTTGCCGCGTGACCGTTTCGAACGGGCTTGTCAGCGCGTATACGCGAGCGGCCCGTTATCTTTGCGTGTTTTTGTGAACCTGGTTACCGGTGAGCGCTGTGTCCAGGAAGTGGTGCCCTATCCCAGAGATGTCCTGCACTGGGTATGGGACTTTTTGGACATTTTTCGGGCGCAGGAAGCCCAGGACTTCGCGGCTTTGCGGGGGCATCGTCGTGTCGAACGACTGATAAGGCTCGGCCGGGGTGGCCGGGGTGGGCCGTTACCGTTGGGGCCTCTTCCCCGTCTACGTGAAAGGATGCCCCCCATTGGGCGTGGTCATGGTCGCTCACCTGGGTAAGTACTTCTTTATATTTTTTAATACTCTATGAATAATTTTAATTTGGTCACGTGCATGCGTGTCGTTTTTCTTCCCTTTTTTATGGTGTAATTAACGTCGGAGTTTTTCTCTAGAATTGTATATGGTCCTGTCCATAGTGATTCTAGTTTCTTTGATCTTCCTCTTCGTAATGTTTCGTCGTATACTAATACTTTGTCTCCTACTTTGAATTGTGTTTCCTTTGTGCTTTTATCGTATTGTTTTTTAGCCTTATGTTTTTCTTCTTTTAAGTGTTCTTTCGCGAGTTGATTTGTCGCTCTTAATCTTTCTTTTAATTCTTGCGCGTAGTCGTCATAATTGTACGTCGGTTTAGGCGGTTTTGTTAGCGCTGTCGGAATTTCGGTTTGGTGTCCGTACACCAATTCGAAAGGTGTATATCCTGTAGCGGTATGCGGCGTTGTGTTATAAGTAAACATCGCGAACGGTATCCACTCGTCCTAATCTGTTTGATCTTCATTTATGTAATGTCGTAGATACTCGGCTAATGTGCGATGCGATCGTTCTAACGCGCCGTTGCTCTCCGGATGATACGCGGTTGTTTGAATTTTGTTGATTTTTAATAATTTGCAAGTATTTTTAAATATTTCGCTCATAAAATTAGTTCCTTGGTCCGTTAAAATTTTTTCCGGTATTCCGTGTTCAAGGATTATTTTTGTAACGAATTCCTTGCTGATTGTATTCGCTTCTTGATTCGGAATCGGTATTGCTTTACTAAATTTAGTTAAGTTATCTTGGAACGTGAGTAAATATTTATTTCCATTATTAGTAATTGTTAACGGTCCGACAATGTCTAACGCGCATTTTTCAAATGGTTTATTAGGCGTATCTGTAATAATTAACGGTACTTTATTTTTTCGCGATAATTTATTTTTTTGACAAGATTCGCATCTTGCGATATATCGTTCGACGTCTTTTCTCAAGCCTTTCCAATTGTGCTGAAGTCGGATTCTTTTTATCGTCCGTTCTATTCCTTGATGCCCTCCTATAGGTGCATCATGATATTCGGAGAGTATTTGCTCTTTCTCCTCTTCTGTATATGTTTTTGCCTGTTTGTTGCTTGCTTCGTCTTCTTGTTCTTCTTCTTCGTCTTCTATCATTGAGACGGCATGGTTATTATTTTCATTTGAGGGTCCCGGTACCGCGTTGCGACTTAATGCGTCGGCGTTCGCGTTTGCTCGTCCGGCCTTATGTATAATCTCATAGTCGTATTCTTCTAATTTTAATCTCCATCGGATTAATCTTGAACCGGGGTCGTTTACATTGAACAACCATATTAGCGGTTTGTGATCGGTCACAATTTTAAATTTTGTTCCGTATACGTATGGTCTAAAATGTTTTACGGCCCATACAATCGCCAGTAATTCCTTTTCGGTGGTATTATAATTTTGCTCCGCCTTTGTCAATATTCTGCTGGCGTAAGCAATCGGTCGGTCGTTGCCTACCTTTCCTTGTGATAAGACTGCTCCGATCGCATAGTCGGATGCATCAGTGGTCACAATAAATTCTTCTGTGAAGTCGGGATATTTTAGCACTGGTGCAGTCATTAATTTTTCTTTTAGTAGTTCAAATGCTGCTTGCTGCTCCGTTGTCCATTCAAACTTTTCCGATTTTTTCGTTAATTTTGTTAACGGTTTAGCTATTTTTGAAAAATTTTCAATAAATTTTCTGTAATATCCTGCAAGTTCTATGAAGAATTGGATATCCTTTACCTTTTTCGGCGTTGGAAATTCTTTTATTGCCGTTAGTTTTGACGGGTCTGGCGATATTCCGTTTTCCGAAATAATATGCCCTAAATAAATTACTTCTTTGCGTAAAAATTCGCATTTATCCGGCTGCAATTTTAAATTAGTTTTTCGGAGTCTTTGTAGTACTTCCTTTAAACGTTTATTATGATCTTCTAAGCTCGATCCGTATATCACGATGTCGTCAAGATAGACCAGGCATCTAAGTCCTTGTATTCCTGTTAAGACCGAATTCATCAGTCGTTGGAATGTTGCTGGCGCATTTTTTAATCCGAACGGCATTCGATTGAATTCGTAATGTCCGTAGGGAGTGGAAAAAGCTGTTTTATTTTTATCCCTCTCAGCCATTGGGATTTGGTGATATCCTGATGCTAAATCTAGCGTGGTGAAATATTTCGCATTTCCCAGCTGATCTAAGATATCGGTTATATTAGGCAATGGGAATGAATCGCCTATCGTTAGTTCATTTAGCTTCCGAAAATCTATAACTACTCGGAGCTTCGGTTTTCCAGATGCGTCTGCTTTTTTCGGCACTACTAATAACGGTGCGTTCTATTGACTTGTGCTAGTTCGAATAATTTCGTCCTTTAGCATTTCTTGGATTTGTTTATTTACCTCTGTCTTATGTTTCTCGGGTAAACGATACGATTTCACGTTCACCGGCGCGGTGTCGGCACGCGTATTTATCTCGTGCTCTACCGTCGCGGTGCAAGTCAGTGGTTCTCCTTCCAAGTGGAATGTATCGCTGAATTCTTCGCAGATTTTTGAGAGTGTCTGCTCCTCTTCCTTATTTAAGTGTCGAGTTCGCAATAATTGTCAAATGCGCTGGACTCGCAGAGTGTTGATTTTATTCTTCGTCCTTGATTTTATTGTATTTATTTCGGTTGTGTTAATTCTATCTTCCATGTCCTCTAATGTGACGATGGGCGTCGCTAACTCGACGGTTTCATCGGTCGTATTTATCACGCTCACGGGACATGAAAAATTTTTTGGTTTTACTAGACAGCTTCCAATATATACTCCCGGTGTGGTTTCTTCTGTTCGGACTATCCCTAGCCGATTTTGATTAGTCGCAGCTTTTATTATTGTTTCGCTACGCGGATTTAAAATTATTTTGTTGCAAGGATGGAGTTTTAATGTGCTGTCTTTTATTCTTATTTCGTTAGTTTCGTAATCACATTTAGCTGTTTGTTTTTTAAGGAAGTCTAGTCCTAGAACTCCCTCGTGTTCTATAGCGGTATCGTCTTTTATTACATAAAATGCATGTTTTATTTTATGTTTGTTTATTTTTATCGTGGCGTACATTTTGCCTAATGTATATATTTTATGTCCGCTTATTCCTATCAATGCTATCTTCTTTTCATATATTAATGTTTCGTCCTTTAAATGTTTTAATTTTATTAAGGAAATTGTGGATCCGGAATCGTACAACATGTTTATTTTTTCTCCTTTTACTTCGCGAATGGGAAGTGTAACTTGTAACAATTCGTCCTTCGATGGTGCATGCATATTTTTAACATGCGATACGCGATACTCTAGGGCAGGTCGCGGTTGCTTCTTCGTTTCTTCCTGCTCCTCTTCGCTATTGCTTGCAGAGTCGGCGCTCTTTTTCCGCTGTCGATGCGAAGTTTTTTGTTCTCGCGTGTTGTCTTTATAATTATTTTTATTAGTTTGTTTATTATTTTTAACATTATTTCTTGGTCGTCCATTTAAATTCCAGCACTCATCGCGGCTGTGTCCGGATTTTTTACAATATTTGCAAAATTTATTTATAGTATTTATTCGCGTAGACTTTTCCGGTCTTGGTAATACATATTTATTACTGCTACGGCAATCGCGTCCGTAGTGTCCAGATTTTCCGCATTTATAGCATTGTATATTTGTGTCTCGAGTTGGTCGCGTGTGTTTAGCGTCGTACTTATTTTTATTAGAGAAGCCGGGTGCTCGTGTGACAGATGGTCCGATAAGCTTCTCTTCCGCGCTCGCGCCGTTTATCGCTTCTTGGAGCGAAGTATATCGTTGTGATCGCACGAGAATTTTTAATTCGTCGCGTAATCCGATTTGGAAATTTATCAGAGTTTGTTTTTTGATGGTTTCTTGTATGGCTTGTTTGATTGAAGGAGGTCGTTCTTCTCCTTCCACCATGGACTCATATAGCTTCATAGCGAGTACATCGACACGTTGCCCGAATGCATGTGCGGTTTCGCTTGATTTTTGTTTTAGCGAATTAAATTCTATTTGTAAATGCGTTGTGCTTTGTTTTGCTTGATAGCACGTTTCAAGTTGTTGTTTTAAATCTTCGAACGTTTGTATATTTCGCGTCTCGAAGTCTTGCATGGCTTTTCCTTTTAATTTAGTATACAGAATGGCTTGCATCAGCGATTCTTCGTCCGCGGGATTAATATTTTGTACTGCGTATGTACATGCGTTCAAAAATTCTTGTAGTTTTTGTCGCGATGATCCGTCAAATTCGGGAATCATTGATCGCGCTTCTTTTAATGGTAGATAGTGCGGGACTGCGCTACGTCTGTTTCTAATATCGCGTTCGGTACGTCCGTACGTCACGTCGTGTGGGACATCGTTTATATTTGCTCGTAGCTCGTTAAAGTTTCCTTGGTTTATATGTACGTTTCGCGTTTGATCGCGTAATTCTCGCATTTCCTCTCGCATTTCGTGAATGCTAGGTACGTTTCGCACTTGTTCGCGTAAATCTCGCATTTCCTCCTGCATTTCGCGAAAACTATGTACGAGTTCGGCTAATAATATATTGCTAGTGCTTTCGACCGGGTGACCGGCGTCTTCATAATTCGCGGCTGCATTTTGTCCGGCCTGTTGCGCTCGTAAGCGTTCGATTTCTCTATCGACGGCTTCGTTATCCATATTTCTCGCGGGATTTGGCTCAAAGAGACTAATATCAACGGATATTGGCGAGTAATTTCTCCTGACAGTAACTCGACTAACGCTTGGTCGGTCCTGTTCTAAAATTTCGTTATCGTTTTGTTCGCGCGCTTCGGAAGATTCGGAACTCGAATATTGGTTCTCTAAGTTTCTTCGCACGCTATCGCGTATATCGCGAGTAGCTTCTTCCGCGACTTGGAACGGTGTTACAAGACCTAATCTATTTGCCAATCGTGCTGGCACGCTCAAAAATCGCGGGCTATTAAATCGAACTCGGTTTAACGGTTCCGACATTTAAATTGAATTTCGACTTACAGTAGTAGCACGGTGAATCGCATGGTCGCTTATCGGTTCGCTCGACTGCTGACGCTGCTAGAAGATACGGGTCGTTGTCCGTCGGTGATGCGCTGTCCGTCGGCGATGCGTTGTCCGTCGGCGATGCGTTGCCTTGGCGAAGGTCGTAGATCGACGTTGGTCCTTGGGCGTTGGTGCTCCCTTTCAGCTACAGCTGCTTGACCGTGGTCACTTATCACTTGTCGGCTTTATGTGTTACGTGCTGTGGTCTGCTTGAGTCCGTCTGCTTTAATATAGCAGTTGCTTCGTCCACGTTTATTAATTCTGTATTTTCTTTTTGTTACAGATGTTAGAGGTCCAGGATTTTTCCTCGGCGGTTCCCGTTCTCGGCTATCCCACCGCTGCCACCAAAATGTTGTGCCGGGAGCGGCACGGGATGTGGGGTAGCCGGGAGATTCGAAGGAAGTCTCGGACCGTCGAGTAACCTTATGCTCTTTGTATTTCTTTTGTTATAAAAATCGTTTATTCTAGTTAGATTTATATACAGTTTGATTAATCTTTAAATATATCGTATTTTGTGATCCTTCTCAAGAGTTTCGTTTCCTTCCTTAACGTCGCTAGCTTTCGAGCTTGAATGGTTTCCTTTAGCGTTTGATGCACAAGATAGCGGTTAGACTTTAAGTGTTATCGTACTTGCCCAGTTTCGCACTTTTTAACAATTGATTTCTGATTAACGACTGTCCGCCGCGAATCCGCGGTGGACGGTTTTTAACACCTCATTTTGGGGATGTTTTGGAGGGGATCGCCTAGCGACATGACCATATATGGTCATGGACGATTTTCGTGGCGGTCAAGTCCAAGTGCAAACGAAGGAGGTTCAAAGTCGAATCCCTTCGTTGGCATTTTTACGTTTCCGGCGAACTCGCGCGTGGTTCGCTGAGGTAGCGGTTTTACGCGGTTCGCGAACCTTCTATCGCGTCTAAAGCGTATGATGAAATAATTAATTATAATCTTAATAATTAGTTATAGTCTTTCGGACTATAACAAATTAAAAGAAATAAAATTTAAAGAAATAACAATTAATATGTTAATTTATAATTTAGTTTACAAATATATTATATAAATAGACATAGTGATAGACACTATTACTATGTCTATTTATATAATAAAACATTCAAAATCATAAACCATAATTGCCTGTAGGTATCATTAATATATTTTAAATATCTTGATACAGCGTCTTTTAGACTGCGTAATAGCTGGTTGCTAATTTGGTCGCTTACGAACAATTTTATTGAAGACAGATTTGAGAACATGTAAGTAAATGATACAAATATCTGCAATAGCTATATTTATTGACTGATTATCTATAGCAATAAACATTTACATCTAATAAAAATATATGCAATTAAATAGATCTACTCTTAAAAGCCCACTCCTGTGGGCCTGTTTAATTATATATTTCTTTGATTATATATAAATGATTTTTTTATTAGATATTTATTATTATTTGTTTACAATTTAAATTTTTTATATTATTTATTTTTGTTGTTTTATTTCTATTGCATCACTTTATATTTTACTGATAAATTTACTTGGTCATTCAATTTTCGATATTTTAATTAAATTTGGTAAAAACTGCTTCATCTATCTACTGACTATTATTATTGTGAACCTACATTAATATATATTGCATCTAATTATTCTAAACTGTTTCTATAATTCGTATATATGTGTGTATATGTTTAAAAATAATAATTAATATTTTTATACGTAAATGAAATTTAAAGAATCAAATGTATTTGGAGAAAATTATATATTTATTACATTTTATATCGTAATATTTAATATTTTTTAAATATAACAAACTTGTCTGATGTAATCTGCATATTAATCACATTTTAGAAGAAATTTTAGAAGAAAAGTTTAAAATCAATAAATTTTTGTTTAGTATCATATTCTTTATATTTTAGAGAATCTGCATGAATATTTTAATATGTAAACATATATTATACTAAACTTAAAATCTGTTGACTTTAAACTTTTCCTCTGAAAGGTGATTAATAGACTAAATAAGATAAAAATACATATTATATCAAGACAAGTTTAAGTTAAATTTAATAAATATTACATATTATGATATAAAATGTGATAAACATATAATTTTCTCTAACACATTTTGATTCATCAGATAAGTTTAATTTACGTATAAAAATATTGATTGTTACTTTTAAAGTATTTTTTTAGTACTTTATATTTGGAATAACCTCACGATGTCATTAATAAATAATCGCGTGAATTGATTTAAATAAGACAATATAAATTGAGAAAAGCGTAGTTTTAAAATATTATTTAATATAATTTTCTTATAACTGCAATATTGTTCCAAATTTATACTTTAATTTTATTACCTAATTTATTAACTTCCTATATTATTCTTTTCAGGAAATATTACTTTACAGCACTCAACTTTAACGGAAACTGAATTTGATAATATTGTGATGGAATGGCTATGTTTCGCCAAACAGAGAAAGCAAAGGAAGGAAAAAGGAACAGAAAGGGAAGAAATTAATAAAGAAAATAACTAATTTATTATTTTCAAAATCAAAGAAATCATATTTAACTAAAGAAATAAATTTTATTTTTTTGTTATTATAAATATTATAAATTTTATTTTTGTTAAAACAAGTCATTAAGTTCGTAGAGATTATAAATTTTGATTTTATTTTTAAATCTGTTCAAAAGTATTGCAGTAAAAAAATGTAAATATAGTATATAAACGTATTTTATATTCAATATACATATAGTATATATTATATATTACATATGTTATACAGTACACAGTATTATACATAGTTTATATTCATATATACTGGTCGATTATAAATAAAAAAATCTTATATGAAAACAAATGTTATTTTTATACACCTTGTAACAAGATTTGTGATAGAGATTTTATTTGTCGCATACTTGTTACAAACGCGAATATTTTATATCAAATTCTTTAATTAATTCCAAGCAAAACTAAATTTTATTCAGTTTTGCTTGGATTTAATTAAAGAATTTGATATAGTATAATATTTACGTTTGTAAAACTATTATTCTGAATGTAATGTATAACTATTTAGTAACAAGATTATAACATAATTCTATAATTTACATTACAGTTATATTATATCTTTATATGAGCTTTTTTTAATTTTCATACATGTTATATAAGCATTATATAATTTTCTTTAAGAACATATAACATGTTACATACATGTTGTATTAATGTTATATGACTGTAATTTATGTGAGGAAATTATAGGATGTTATAGGAAATTACTCTTAACGTGTATATAACATAAAACATTCGTGTAATACTGCGTGTTACATTTCGTTTTATTATAACAATATAACCATTATATAATCGTGTTTACTGGGATAAGATAGTGAACAGGTAATAAAAGTTTGTTATTTGAAATACGAATGTACATAATATAAAGTTAATTGTTAATTAAAATTTAAGTTAACTAAATATTTCATTTATTTAAATAAATTTGTTACATTCTCTTTTATATTAAATTCGCGTAATTTTTATTTGAGTGTTCGTTTCTCGTGTGTGTTAAATCCCGTTGTGTTCGACAATTTTCGTAATCACCGACAGCTTCGCATAAAATAATTCAAGATCCTTTTCAACGGACCCTGCCCCTCTACCGTTAGGTGAGCTAGTCGGCCCGTGGCGAAACAGGCTAACGTTCTTCGCGTTATTCTGACGATTTTGCGAATTGATACGTGAAAGACCGTATCTGGCGCCCAACTTCGAGATCTCGAGACGGCCTTCGCTTCGCCGCGGCTCGCGCGAGAACACCCTCCATCTTAGTTCCTCCGAGCGCGAGTATCTCTATCCTTGTGTTTTTGACGGCGTTTTCGCTCCCCCTTTTACATCCTCCTCTCCAACACCCGAGGAGGATCGAAGAATTAAAAATAAAAAGAAACGTCGCACTATGTATGTACTTATCTCGATTTTTCAGGTGACAAATATTGAAATTAATATTTATTTGCAACAAACAGGTTGACAAATATTGAAATTAATATTTATTTACAACGAACATATAACAGCAAAACTATGTCAGCGATGCTAATACACAAGTAAGTGTCATTATATACTTTATACTCTTATAATATTATATTAATATATTTTTTATAAATAGTGTAAGAAATAATATTTATCTTTTATTTGCCTTTATTTCAGAATAATTAAGAAGCTGCGTTTCGTATAACATAAAACAGATATATTTATATCTGACCTCTTTCTGAACTTTTCGCAGAATACATATTTGTAATTATACATATGTCATTATCATTATACTTTATATACTTTTATAATATTATATTAATACAATCTTTAAAAATAGTATAAGAAATATACAAATTTGATAATTCTGTTTTCTATATATATTATATATACAGGGTGTTAGAAAAGTCTGGGAACGGTCAAATATCTCGAAAACGAAACGTTTCTGAGAAAAATGTTTCGAACCACAGTTGTAGGATTTCAAAAGATCTATTTACTGGTGCTATGAGTTTAACCTTGGGTGGCGTCGCCAAGGTCAGAGCAAGGTCACCTAGAATTTTTTAAATGGGACCCCCTATTTTTTATTACTTATTCTTGTAGCTTATCTCGAGAGCTTTCCAAAACTCTATAATAAAGTATTTCTTCATTGAGTACTTTTCGAGTTATGAGGCTTGAAATAATTTCTTAATTTTATATAAACCATAAAATATCTAGTAAAATATTCATTGTTCGATTATCTTACCTTAATACTTTTATGTACAAAATAATGAGAGGAATCAATTGGTGTAAAGAAAAAACATAGTTGTTTTTAAGAAAAAATATGGAATTGTTAATTGCAAATTACATATTTTTTTTTAAAAACAACTATGTTTTTTCTTTACACCAATTGATTCCTCTCATTATTTTGTACATAAAAGTATTAAGGTAAGATAATCGAACAATGAATATTTTACTAGATATTTTATGGTTTATATAAAATTAAGAAATTATTTCAAGCCTCATAACTCGAAAAGTACTCAATGAAGAAATACTTTATTATAGTGTTTTGGAAAGCTCTCGAGATAAGCTACAAGAATAAGTAATAAAAAATATGGGGTCCCATTTAAAAAATTCTAGGTGACCTTGCTCTGACCTTGGCGACGCCACCCAAGGTTAAACTCATAGCGCCAGTAAATAGATCTTTTGAAATCCTACAACTGTGGTTCGAAACATTTTTCTCAGAAACGTTTCGTTTTCGAGATATTTGACCGTTCCCAGACTTTTATAATCTTTAAAAATAGTATAAGAAATGTAAGAAATGTAAGAAATTATAATCTTCTATTTGTTTTGATTTTAGAATAATTAAGAAGCGTTTGATATAACGTAGAAAAAAAAGATACTACAATAAAATATGTCAGCGATGTTATAATATATATATATATATATATTATATATATATCAGGGATGGGAAAGTTACTTTTTAAAAGTAACTCGTTACCGTTACTCGTTACCGAGTAAAAAAAGTAACTCGTTACCGTTATTAGTTACTTATTTTTAAAAGTAACTAGTTAGCGTTACCGTTACTTCAAAAATAACGATTCGTTACTTTTCCCGTTACTTTTAATGTTAAAACAAGATAGAATTAAATAAAAAATTTACTTTGGTAATATTTTTTATTAAAATATTAATATAAAAGCAAAATTCTTTATTTTAAATTTACAAAACCGTAAAAAATTTAGAGATATAGATTTGAAAGCACTTAACATGTAACTTCACATGTAAATAAAAAAATTTTAATTTTCATTAAATTTATAAATACAGCTAAATTTGCATTCTTTTTGTGCTCTCGTCCGATATTACGTCAAACTTAAAAGCTGGCCAATCACATCCATTCCTCAGATGACTGAAATAACTGTGATTGACCAATGATGTCATTAATCCAGAGGCTGTGAAGCTGGCACGACAATCTACGAATTTTAATGTTCTTGACCAGTATGACATTTAGACCAGCATGACATTTAGACCATTCCAACCGTTTACTATTTTATAAATAATTATTTAAAAAATCTCTGCTTGAAAAATGTTTCTAAAAAATAGAACTTTTATAGAACTGTCCAGAACTGCCGTTAAAACTACGGAAAATCATCAGCACGACACATTTTTACTAAGTGTCGTGCTGGTCGAGGACATTAAAAATTCATAAAAAATTATTAATTATTGAAATATTGGTCTGAAATTGCATATATAGGCTGAACTATAGCAGAATTATTGGGAACTCTTGCTAAAAATAATATTATTCAACGCGTTTTGGTTCTTTAGAGGGAAGAGTGTCGTGCTAGATTCGCAAAGTTAGCACGACATTTTTTCGATTTCGACTTTTCAATATAAGGAATGCGGAACTCTTTAATTTTTATCAGGAACTGTAGAACTATGAAAAGTGCTATCAGAACTCTTAGTATTTTTTTTAAATTCGTAGATTGTCGTGTCAGCTTCACAGACACCTCTCAGAGCAATAAATTTCATCCGAAATATTATCGAATTTTATATGAATGTCGGTCGATAACTAAAAATTGAATATGACAGAAATACGATGTCATAAGTATTTTCAAAATATGAAAAGTAACGGTAAAAGTAACTGTTAAATTCGTTATCGTTACTAAAAAAATGTAACTACGTTATCGTTACAGTTACAGAAAAAAAATGTAACGCCGTTACCAGTCCGTTACCAAAAAAAAGTAACTATAACGGTAACGGCGTTACAAGTAACGCGTTACTTCCCAACCCTGATATATATATATATATATATATATATATATATATATAAATATATAATAAAAAATATATATATATATATATATATATATATAAAAAGATACTACAATAAAATATGTCAGCGATGTATATATATATATATATATATATATATATATATATATATATATATATATATATACTAATTGTAAAAAATTTATAACATAAAGGAAAGCTGTAAGAGAAAAACGATCAAGCGTATATCGAAATATCAAAGAGCGAGCAGCGTCGCGCGTCGCGCGTCGCCCGTCGCTTTCGTTGTCTGCTTGGTAAGAAGGAGACAGAAAACTGTATTCTGTCCTCTTCTACTATCCGAAGCTAGCCGAAGCGCCGAGCTCACACGTACGCTTACGCGTACATGCCCGTTACCCCCTCCACTACGTGTTGCCCGTTGCTTGCGTCTCGGACTTGGCAGGTCTGGTTTTGATAGAGCCTCAGTGCTCAGTAACGAGGGTATCGATTCTGTAACAAAGCTGCCAGATCTCCGCCGCAAGCAGCATGCAACACGGCGTGGAGGGTGTAATGAGGATGTGAGCGTGAGCGTACCTGTGAGCTCGGCGCTTCGGCTAGCTTCGGATAGTAGAAAAGGACAGAATACAGTCTTCTGTCTTCTTCCTACCAACGAAAGCGACGGCCGACGCGCGACGCTACACGCTGCTTGCTCCTCGATATCTCGATATGCGCTCAATGTTTCTCTTACAGCTTTTTTATCGTATAATATGTTTATAATATGTATGTATATATATATACATATATTATAAATATATTATACAAATATGTATACAAATATAAATATATACTAATTATATTACAAAAATATATTATAAAACTATTTAATATAATAATTTAACTTGTTTTCTCCATATATATACATTTAAAATAATAAAATAAAAAAATTTAATGAGTGTGGCGATTTTCCACACCACCCACGGGGTATCACCAATGGCGCGTTAGGTTTTTTTATGTGGACCTTCGCCTAGAGCCCTATTAGACCACATTGCATTATTTTGTCATTTACAAGTATGATGTCTTTTATACAGACAAGATAATTTTTATACTCTTGCTTTTTACAAATATGTTTTCTGTTATACAGACAAGATGTTTTTAATACTTTTGCTTTCCACAAATATGATGTCTGTTACACAGACAAGATGTTTTTAATACATTTGCTTTCCACAAATATGATGTCTGTTACACAGACAAGATGTTTTTAATACTTTTGCTTTCCACAAATATGATGTCTGTTACACAGACAAGATGTTTTTAATACTTTTGCTTTCCACAAATGTGATGTCTGTTACACAGACAAGATGTTTTTAATACTTTTGCTTTCCACAAATGTGATGTCTGTTACACAGACACAAGAATATTCTTAATACTCTTACTTTTTACAAGTATGATGTCTGTTACACAGACAAGATGTTTTTAATACTTTTGCTTTCCACAAATGTGATGTCTGTTACACAGACACAAGAATATTCTTAATACTCTTACTTTTTACAAGTATGATGTCTGTTACACAGACAAGATGTTTTTCACGTACTTATGTTTTACAAGCGTAATGTTTTTAATAAATTTATTATTTATGAGATGAGGGGCCAGCTATGTCAATAGTATTTGCAGCATGTAACCTTAAAATACTTTTATTTTTTTTAGCAACGGTAACATATAAGTTATCCGCTGACATAAGAGACAAATGCTTTTCATCAATTTTCATTTTGATAGCTGTCTCGCCTCTCGCTTTTAATGCAGATTTAAATACACAAATAGCATTAACAGTAGTTGACGAAAAATTGTTACGTTTTTTTGTTTTTAAATTATTTAAAAGAGAAAACATTCTTTCCGGATCGGCATTTGAATTTGGAAGAGATCTAATAGCATATACTTATAATACTTATAACATTTGTTAAATTGGGATATTTAGCAAGATTATTGTGTCGATTTTGTAAAATTTTTTTCCACATACTGTCGAAATTTAATTTAGAAAAGTTTTGTTTTTCTTCCATTGTAAAATCTGATGGTAAGGCCATCCATTCTTTCTTTAAATCATCTTCATCAAAACCGCCGATAGTTTTAGCTATAAAAGAAACATCATTGAATGATGTTTCTCTATTGTTATCAAATAAACTTATATATGGTCTAAAAACTTGTAACTTTGATAAAAATATATTATTTAGAGGTAATCTTTCACGAATTTCTTCTGCAGCAGTCACATAAAATATTAAACAATTCTCTCGAACAATTGTAACTATGTTTATGTGACCTTTCACAGTTAATTCGTTCAGATATTCCTCACATTCTGATCCCAAAATAATTTCATTAGTAGGTTTTTGATTCTTTTTTAAGGAGAATATAATATTTGGAGAAAATGGTTTTAAA
Source organism: Camponotus pennsylvanicus (assembly GCA_023638675.1). NCBI lineage: Eukaryota > Metazoa > Arthropoda > Insecta > Hymenoptera > Formicidae > Camponotus > Camponotus pennsylvanicus. The sequence continues at coordinate 22,783 of JALHBL010001351.1, forward strand.
TATTCTTCTTTTATAAAATTTCGACAGATTTGGAAAAGAAAGTTTAACGATTTTGGATGCAATAAATGAATCCTTGTTTCTAATGCTTGAAAAAATGCATTAAATGCATTAAAGAAATTCAAAACGTATTTTAAAAATAGAAAATAAGCTTTTATCTCTACGTTGTTCATCATAGACAATAGATATTCTCCAGAATTTGTTTTTTCGCTCACAACCATTTCAGTAAGAAAGTATTTAATTGTATCCCAAGATTCAAGAAGTCTTTCGATACATAAATAATGCGAAAGCCAGCGCGTATCACATAATTTAAATATTTTACGATTTGTTTCTTGGAAACACTCACAAAATTCACGAAAAACAGCCGTACGTTTTGGACTGCTATTGAGATAAGTAGCAATTTTTTTTAGAAATTCCTCGCAATATGCAGGCATTTTAGAACATGCAGCATGCGCTGCTAATGCGGAGGAATGACATGGGCATGAAAATGTTATTAAATGTGGACATATTTCTTCTAATTTTTTTTTAAACGATAAATGTTTTCCTGTCATAACAGATGCATTGTCACATGATAAAGCTACGATATTTAAAAATGGTATCTGTAATTTCCACATTTCATATTTAAATGCCTCAAACAACTTTTCTGCGCTTGAATCTTTGGCATCAATATCAATTAATTTAACTAATTGTGAGCGAATATCTAATGTCTCTGGATCAACGTATCGAACAAGAAAAGTCATCCATTTATCATTAGTTATATCAGATGTTTCGTCAATAAAAATTGGAAATTTTGTATTCTGAATTTTATTGACGACACGATCTGTTTCAACTGGGCACAAAACATTTGTAATAATGTTTTTACATTTTGTTCGGCCCATGCTCATGCTTTTTAACACATTGGGATCTTTTCCAATATGTTGAAAAAAGTTGAGGATTTCTTTTGCAGTTTGATGCGAAATATTTTTATCAGCAATTAATGCAGCATATCAAATTTCTGCTATTTTTTTCGCTCTTTAAACGACACAAGTGAATCATCTGTTATGTTTATATTTTCGTTTGTATTCTTTGTTTCTGTTTTAATTTTACATATTTCTATATGTGCTTTGGATTCTGCGTAGCGATAATTTTTCGATAAATCACCTCTCATGGATTTATCGCAAAATGAACAAATAAATGAATTTATAATATATCATGTGATACTTTGCGTAACCATGGCTTAAATAATTCAATCTCTAGCCATTGGTCTTGAAATTTATATTTTTCGGATATTTTTTTATCTGAATTTTTATTATTATTTTTATTATCAGTACTTAAAGATGAATTATTTTCTTTAATATTATTTTTATGACACGCAGAATCCGCATGTCTTAAAACGTGTGTGTTGCACGAAATATTTTTATTGCATATAATACAATGATACAAGCTCTCATCAAAAGCTACTTTGCGTTTCCAACATTTAATTCGATCATCATTGAGCCAAGCATCTGAAAAGCTTCGCTTAGATTTTTTTCTTAATTCATCACACATTTTTGTGAAACAAAAAATAGGCAAACAAAGAATTAAAGAAGAATGAATAGAAGAAGCTAAAGATGAAAAATGATAGATATATAGAAATTTGAAATAATCAGAACTCACAAATCGGAATTGTGACAGTTTCTTGAACACCAAGATTTCAGAGCACGTATAAAAAAATACGTTTACTTGACAGTACAAGGTGACAAGATTATCTAATGAAAAAAAATGCCGCGAAACAAATGAACGGTATAAAACAAATGAAACGGCATGAAACAAATGCCGAGTGTGCCTCAGTGTCTGTTCACCAATGTACGGCGACAGATTGAACATAATGTCTCGTAAGTAAATCATTATTTATATAATACAAAATATTAAGAAATTTTAATGTTTCTGTTATAATTTTTTTTCTTAATAATTTTATAGAAGACATTAATGAAGAAATGGATGCGCTGGTGCTGGATGCACCTGACAGCCAGCAGCTGCTGCAACAATTGTTGCGGCAGCAACAATTGTTTGCAGCACAGCTGCAAATATTTATGCAGCAGCAGCAGCAGCCGCAGCCGCAGCCGCAGCCGCAGCCGCAGCCGCAGCCGCCGCCGCCGCCGCCACAGGAACAGCAGGAAAAGCAACAGCAGGAGCAAAATGGTACATTATTTTTTATATTAAATTATATTTTATAAAATTATATATATATAATAATTTATTTGTTTTATTTTTCAGAAAATTAAAAAAAAAGAGGAGGAGGGCGGGCCCGTGCCCGCTGGTACGCGCAGCGCAGCAGGGGCAGCAGGGGCGGCTGGGGCGTCGCGGGCGGTCGAGGAGGCGACCGAGGCCGAGGAGGCGGCCGGGGCCGAAAAGGTGGCCGGGCGCGTGGAGGCGACCGAGGCCGAGAAGGCGGCCGAGGCGCAACAATTATAAAAAATTATTATTATTATTAATGTAAGTAAATAATAAAAAAATAATAAATAATTCATAGAATATTTATTTATCCAATATTTTCTTCCTTTTATCCTTTATTCCTAGATATTTTTTCCTCCTATACATATATCAATACAATGTGGTATAATAGGGCTCTAGGCGAAGGTCCACAAATAAAGTAAAAGGTAATAAAATAAGGTAAAAAAACCTAACGCGCCATTGGTGATACCCCGTGGGTGATGTGGAAAATCGCCACACTCATTAAATTTTTTTATTTTATTATTTTAAATGTATATATATGGAGAAAACAAGTTAAATTATTATATTAAATAGTTTTATAATATATTTTTGTAATATAATTAGAGTATATATTTATATTTGTATATATATTTGTATAATATATTTATAATATATATATATATATATATATATATATATATACATACATACATATTATAAACATATTATACGATGAAAAAGCTGTAAGAGAAACATTGAGCGCATATCGAGATATCGAGGAGCGAGCAGCGTGTAGCGTCGCGCGTCGGCCGTCGCTTTCGTTGGTAGGAAGAAGACAGAAGACTGTATTCTGTCCTCTTCTACTATCCGAAGCTAGCCAAAGCGCCGAGCTCACACGTACGCTTACGCTCACATCCTCATTACCCCCTCCACGCCGTGTTGCATGTTGCTTGCAGCGGAGATCTGGCAGCTTTGCTTCCAGTCCGGATCGAGATGTCTCTCGATTCAACCGGGTGTCTCCGGCTTCTAGTCCGGATCGAGGTGTCTCTCGATTCAACCGGGTGTCTCCGGCTGCCAGTCCGAGTCGAGGTGATTCTCGACTCAACCGGGTGTCTCCGGTTACCCGTTTCCAGTCCGGATCGAGGTGTCTCTGCCATGTAACGCGGTCACCTTTCTCGACGCTCCGGATCGGCTCGTCGGATCGTCAGGATTCGAGAGCAGGGGGAGAATCAAGCTTGTGTGAACAATGCGGGTGTGTGGAAAAATAAATCTTTATTGTAATAACTAAATAGAATACAAAATGAAAACACTCTAGCCGGTATGAGTGGATGTCGTATAATCGCGGTCGGATATCGCGTGGTGTACGGTAGACTTATCTCTATATGTGATGATATATACAAGCGGGTTATATGCGTGATGATATATATACAATGCGTGATGATATATACAAGCAGGTTCTATGGCGCCGAGCAATGGCGAAGCGCGCGAGCGGTACGAAGCTTACTCTCACGACAACGGAGTTATTCGCACGTGTAAGTCGTGTCGCGTAGCTACTAGAAATGACCGCAAGAACCCGTAGTTTGTCTCTGCGTTACCATACAGTCGACGGGGCTGTGTGTCGGATCAGCTCGGGAGCTGGAGACACCCCGTTGAGTCGAGAGAGAGAGACCTCGTCTTGGACTGGTATTAGTAACTGGAGACACCCAGTATATCGAGAAACACCTCGACCCGGACTAGCCGCCGGAGACACCCGGTTGAATCGAGAGACACCTCGATCCGGACTGGAAGTCGGAGACACCCGGTTGAATCGAGAGACACCTCGATCCGGACTGGAAGCGCTTTCGAGAGACAACCTCAGTTGCGGAAGATCTGGTCGGCGCGTTCGGTAGGATCGCAGGACGGGATCTGGTGTCGATGTGCCAGTCGGGCCGGTTTATATACCCGGCCGGGATTCCCTTTCCAAAAGCGTTGCTCAGATAAGATATACGAGTGCGAAGGGGATAACAATAGTTGAGTGAATGAGCGAAAGAGACAGCATGTGCCAGGCGATGTGAGCAAACGAGAGAGTGTGTGTGCGAGCGAGAGAGAGAGTGTGCGAGTGAGACAGCCAGCGAGCATGTGAGCGGGATGAAGAGCGTGCATGGATAAAAGCAAATAAGCGGTTAGATTTATATGTTTTATTTTATGGTTTAGGAACGGTGCATTAGTGCACCGTTACAAATAAAAAGGTACCGGGTCTAATGAAGGATGAAAACAACGGTGCCATAATGACCGAATTTGTCGGGCTCAGAGCAAAAATGTACGCGTTACGAGTCGATGGTAAGAAAGACACGAAGAAAGTTAAGGGCGTCAAGAGCAACGTTGTCGCGAGAACGATAACGTTTGACGATTACACGCGGTGTTTGCACGAAGAAATTGAAATGACGCGTCAGCATTCGTGTATACGATCGAAACTAAACCAAGTATACACGATCCGCGAGACAAAAATTGCTCTGAGTCCGTACGACGACAAGCGATATATCGTACCCGAAACCACCGATACGCTACCGTGGGGACACTATAGGATACCATTGTAAATAAATGAATATTTTGTTTATTAAGTAATTGTATATTTTGTACATACCTAACCATGTATATATTTTTATATTTTATATATTATATATTTTTTTTATATTTTAATAAATGTTTACAATTTTATATATTTTATATACATATTTTATATATACTAGAACAATACAAAGCGCGCGCTTCGCGCGCGCCATTTATTCAGTCTTATTTAATTTTAAGAATATGCATGTAAACTTCAGATAGTAAATGATTGATCGGCGCGAACGAGTATAGAGGTGACAGGTGTGGAGGTATGGGTCGATAGGAGAAGGAAAAGAGGACGGTTAGAAGAGGAGTTGAGAGCTGGGAGCGGAGGAGGAGGCGGAGGTAGACCGGGGGAGTGGATGGAAGTGGAGGCAGAGTTGGAGAGAGAAGGGTCAGAGAGTTTTTTGAGTGAGAAAAATAGTTGGAAAAGTGCTGAGTTGGGAAACGGCAGATGGAGGGAGAGGCGTGAAGAGTGATGGAGAAAGAAAGTGAAGATGGCGCGGGAGGCAGAAGGAAGGAGAGAGAGAAACGGTAAGGTGGAGAGTGGAGATGGCGCCAGAGGCTGGAGTAAGGAAGCGAGTGCCAGATGGATGGCGCCAGGGGTGCGAAGAAGGAAACGAGAGATAGAGAGACGGGGAGATCGATGCGTAGATCGATTGTGGTGACGAAGAGTTTGGGAGTGTCGGCAGAAAAGGAAAAGTAAAGACGGACAGCAGGATGGAGGGCGGAGGGCTGGTGGAAGATGAGGAAAGCGAAGAGGAGTGGTGGAGGATGGTGGAAGAGGAACAGGAGGAAGGAAAGAAGAAGAGGAAGGATGGGGGGGAGAAGGAGAGAGGAAAGGAGATGATTTAGAAGAGGAGGGCAGGGGGACAACAGGAGGGGAAGTGTGGAGAAAGTTTGAGGAGAGGAGGGAGAGAGTGAGAAAGGAGAGAGAGAGAAGGGAATTGGAGAAGAGGGAAAGAATGAGAGAAGGAGAGGAGGAGAAGAGGAGAGAAAGAAGGAGGAATGTGATGTAGAGAGGTGTAGAGGGGGGCAGCGCGGAGGAAAGGAAGAGGGTGATAGAGGGGATCATGAAGGAGGAATTGGGGAGAAGGGTGGAAATTGGTGAGGTTAGTGAGAGGAGGGGGAGCGTAGGAATGGTATTAATTGTGAGGATGAGGAAGATGGAAGAGAAGAAGGAATTGCTGGAGAGATGATGGGAGATAAGGAGGAATTGGGGGGTGAGGGGGTAGACGAGGACTTGATGTTGGAGGAGAGGAGGGTAAGGTGGAAGCTGGTGGAGAGGGCAAGGACAGAGAGGGTGAGGGGGAGGGTTGTGGTAGTTACAAATAGAAGGATATGGATAGATGGGAAGGCTTGGGGATGGGATTTGGAGAAAGATAGGTGGCATGAGGAGATAGAGGAAACAGAGGAGGAAAGCGATGAATAGAAAGAAGGGGTGAGAGAGGAAAGAGTGTGAGGAAGGTAGAAAGTGGAGAAAGGGAAGGGTAGGAGGAGGAAGGGAGGATGAGTAGGGATAAAGGGAAGAGATCAGGGGTTGAAGAAGAAGGGTAGGGAGGGATAGGAGAGAAGGCTGAAGGGAAAGGGTGGAAAGGGAGGGTGTAGAGAGGAAGAGTCGATAGCCGCTGTATTTTGGATTAATTTTGTTATGTCTAGTCTGTACAGTCATATCCGGTGCAGGAAGGAAAAGGAAAGGAGAGGATGAGAGCGGAAAGAATGAATACGAGGGAGGAAGAAAGACAGGACGGAGGAAACAAGGGACAGGAGAAAAGAGAGAAGAGGGAGAGGTGCAGAGGAAGCAGTCAACCAAGAAAAGGAAACAGAGGCGGGAGAAGGAGGGTCAGGAGCCAGACGGGTGATAGGAGGGACGAGGGAGGGAGGCCAAGGAGGGGGAGGATGCGTAGGGTGGGTGAGGGTATTGTAGTCTGTAATGGTCGCACAAGGGCCAGGTCGGGGGGGAGAAGTGGTCTAGTTTTGTTAAAGGTTCGGGAACGCTCCTTGTAAAAGCGCCTTGTAATCCCCAAGGGGCAACAATAAACTATCTATTTATCTATCTATTTAACTTCAGATAGTAAATGTCTTTCTCAATTTTTTTCGTAGTAAATATGTTTTTCTCAACTCTTCCTAGCATCATCTTTTCTCAAAATAAAAGAGATGAACGGGTGCTCAAAAACATCTAGTATATTAATATTAATATAATATTAATTATACAGGGTTTGTCAAAAGTGTGGAAACCCCTAAATATCTCACAAACGGTGTATTTTAGAAAAAAATGTTTCAGGCAAAAGTTGTTTGGTTTCGAGGGGGCAATAAGAAGGTACCATTGGTTTGACCTTGAAGAGTCATTTGAAGGTCACGTGAAGGTCACTTCAATTTTTTTAAATGAAACACCCTATATATTTTTGCAAATTCTTGTAGCTTATCTCGATAGCTTTCCAAAACACTATAATTAAGTACCTTTTCGTTAAGTACTTTTTGAGTTATGAGGCTTGAAATAATTTCTTAATTTTACATAAACCGTAAAATATCATGTAAAATATTTATTTTTCGATTATCTTACCTTAATACTTTTACGTACAAAATAATGAGAGGAATCAATTGGTGTAAAGAAAACACATAGTTGTTTTTAAGAAAAAATATGGAATTGTTAATTGCAAATTACATATTTTTTCTTCAAAACAACTATGTGTTTTCTTTACACCAATTGATTCCTCTCATTATTTTGTACGTAAAAGTATTAAGGTAAGATAATCGAAAAATGAATATTTTACAAGATATTTTACGGTTTATGTAAAATTAAGAAATTATTTCAAGCCTCATAACTCAAAAAGTACTTAACGAAAAGGTACTTAATTATAGTGTTTTGGAAAGCTATCGAGATAAGCTACAAGAATTTGCAAAAATATATAGGGTGTTCCATTTAAAAAACTTGAAGTGACCTTCACGTGACCTTCAAATGACTCTTCAAGGTTAAACCAATGGTACCGTCTTATTGCCCCCTCGAAGCCAAACAACTTTTGCCTGAAACATTTTTTTCTAAAATGCACCGTTTGTGAGATATTTAGGGGTTTACACACTTTTGACAAACCCTGTATAATACTACTTATAATAATGTAATATATACATATATGTATATATATATATATATATATATATATATATATATATATAAAATATCAATAATCATGTTTTTGAATATTAACATATTTTATTATAATATAATATAAATATAATAACACGTTTTTTGTTGTATAATAAAACTTAAACAAAGACAATAGAATGAAACAAATAGATGAAATAAATAAATGAATGAAACAAATAAATAATTAATTAAATACAATTAGAAAGAACAAATTGAACCGAGTTATACTTAAATACATTATTGTTTTTTTTTTAATTATTCTTGTTTTCTTTTCTTCTTTTGTTGACACTAAAAAAAAATATTTATATAATCACATATACAATAAAATTACTAATTATAAAGGGGCCTTTTCACGAGCGGCAAAAAGCAGCGGCAGACCGTTGATTGAACAAATAAGTAAATAGTTGCTTCATTGTTCAACCAATGGTTGACGCTACTTTTTAGTGTTCCATGAATTTTCACCTTAATAGAAAATAATTAGCTAGTAGTTTACAATTTCGATATAATGGACAAACAGGGACAGCGCAATATATAGGTACGTACCTATCTCTCATCTGTTATTGATTTTTACAAACCAGGTGAAATATATTTTTACTATACACTGAGAAAAAAATTTGTTGCAAAACATAAAATATATTTCATCTAACTAAAATATTTAGTCCGATACGTTCGACTAAATATTACTACCAAGACACAAAATAATTTGTTACTATTGTAAACAAAACGTTATTTGAACCAACAAAATTGAGAGCAGTGTTGCCAACTCGCTTATATAATAAATCTCTGAATCAGAATTTAAAAATCTCTAGAAATCTCCAATTATTCACCAGAAAATTCAAAAATCTCCTTTTATTAAAAAACTAAAAATTTGCTCACATAAGTATATTATAATAACAAATAGAATAAAAGATTTCGTAATAAGTATATTATAAAAAGTTTATTTAGAATCTTAGAGCATATTATTATCATATTATATATTTAGCATATTATATATTAGCAATATTTTATATATTATTATAAACATACAATAATTATAACAATAACTGATCTATTTCTTCAATTTCATGAACATTTAACTCTAAATTTTCATATGTTTTCATACTACCGATGTTTTTTACAATACTTTCTGGTAAAGTATAATTATTGCAGCAAGTGTTAAATCTTTTAAGTCCAAATCGAATATGTAATATATTGGGCCTGTTCTTTTTAGCTGCACTACTGCACTAGTGCAATTAGTTAGAATGAAAGAAAGTATGTTTGTCTCTTTCCAACTTATTGCACTAGTGCAGCAGTGCAGCTAAAAAGAACAGACCCATTATTTAATAATAAAAGTTTCATTTTATTTCGCAATTTTGTTTTAATCAAGTTTGTTTGGCTGAACACTCGCTCAATAGCGGCGTTAGAGTGAGGAAGACATAAAACTTTAAAAGTAAAATCGGTCAAGTTTTCAAAAGGATTTTGTCCGCTAGCATCTCTATAATTAGATACTTCGATCCAAAATTTTTCTGTATTTTGTGTTTCTTCCCACCTAATGTGGTGAATATTATCCCACTCTAATTCGATTTGAGCTATGGTTCTCGCATCTTTTTTACCATAATATAAAGCTATATCCATGATCGGGAGTTTATTTGCTTTCAAGCATTCGGTCACAGAAAAAGCACTTATGCGCTCCAATATTTTGATGTTGTCAGGTAAACGATTTTTTAGTTCTCGCACTAGTGCAATTAGAAAGGAGACACATCTGGTTTTTAAATATTCTTTTTCCTGGCCAATGACTTTGTTCTCTACACAAGAAGACTCAAACGCGTAACCCAAGGCAGGCGAGGGATCCAAATATTTTTCGATGTCTTGCTCGTAAATGTCTATTCTTGCCGTTGGGAGTAGAATTTTATTGGCAACAGTCGAATAAAGCCTTTTAATATCCGAAAGTAACTTCGTTGGATCAGCCACTTTTGATTCAAAGTTCTTGTTTGTTTTCTGCACCAAGCTTAAAATCGGATATAGAAAACTGAGATAGATGAAATTTTTCTTGTCGCAATACATAGAATACAACAATTCAGCTGTGTAACAGTTGTCACTGAGTCGTCAGATTTCGAAGTGCGCATTTAATTCAGTCCATTGATCTAAGATCCGTTTGACTGCAGGCTCGATCGATATCCATCGCGTGTCTGCAACTCGCAAAATCTTCAAGGGTTCTTGGCCGTCATTTAACAACTTATAGATCTGTGCGTAATTCAATTGTCGTATAGACGAATTAGCAAACCAATTATAAGTTTCTTTAATTAAAAGCTCAATATTTCTCGGCAGCGTATTTTCAGTCGCCTTTGAAATTGCAAGCTGGAGTGAGTGACATACACATGGAATTAATATTAAATGAGGTATGTCTTTCTTCAATCGCGCGTAAACGCCTGAATTTACTCCTACCATCGTCGATGCATTGTCGGTGCCTATTCCTTGCATTTTGATTAACTGCAATTTCGTATCATTCAATATTTTTTTTATTGCACTTACAATGGATTCCGCTGTGCCATCTTCGATATGGATTAGACTGAAAAAGGTTGATATGATTCTTTTTTGTTCGACGCTATAATATCTAATGGCAATACCGAGCAATTTGTTCACTGTGATGTCAGTAGATTCATCTATCAATAAACTATTATATCCATCACCGATGTCTTTGACTAGTGATTCGTAAAAATAAGGTCCTATCACATTCTTAATTATGTTTGTACATTTTGTTCTGTGTAAATTTATATTGAAAGGCGTATCTTTGTAGAGCTCACTTAAATGATCGACACTTGCAATTGATGTATGTACAGCGACGTAGAGAGAGAGTTGAGTTTCCTTGCGTTGTTCTTTGGTACATGTGTCAATGGGCTGAAACGGTATCATCTGTTGTCTTTTGTTTGAAAATGGCCTTGATGCTGTAATATGCTTTAAAGTCTGTCCGTGTTTTATAAGATCTCCTAACTTAGCGTTGAGCAACACTTTACAATATTTACAGTATGCCTTTGATGAGTCGGAAGTGCATGGATTCAGCCATTCTTTTGTCACCTCTAATTTTTCCCACTCCTTTCGATACTTTTGAGTATATTGTGGAGGCACTAAAAATAAAAATATTAAAACTACTATATATTAGAGGCGTGCAAATCTGCTCTCACTCTCGCTCGTTCTCGACAGCGAGACTGGATTCTCGAGACTCAGATTATCGGGAGCGCTGTTATCGAGAATAGAGGCTCGAGAACGAGCGAGTTCCGATAATCTGAGTCTCGAGAATCCAGTCTCGCTGTCGAGAACGAGCGGGAGTGAGAGCAGATTTGCACGCCTCTACTATATATAAAATATTATACTTATTGTTAGATGCATATATGTATAAACATGTTTGATATTGAAATATACTAAAGGGTGAAAGATCAGATATTTATAGATATGATGTATAACCAACCTTCGTAACAGTGTCGACGAATTGCGACAGATATGAATTGAACAGATATGAAAACCAGAAAGAAATTTCCATGAACTGATCCTTGTTGATATTGACTGTCTTGCGACGGATTGCGAGAGTGATAAGCTTTCATACGCGTGACAGCGACATGCGAAGGAAAGAAACAACAATATATTTTTATCTTTGTATTTGTCTATATATCGCTAATCGCTGTCACTTATGTATGCGACAGTAGCACAAAATATCAGTTTTTACCGGATTTTTCTCAGCATCACTGAATCCGGGTAGCGACTAAAGTGTCTTCAACCTGTTCTTTTAGGTTATGACACAATTATACACATGCAATTCTCTCTAAATATTTATTGTTTACTACTTAAGTGGCATTATGAATTACTTACTTTTAAATCAGCTATCGATCGATGAATATACAATTTGTAAGTGCTCTGAAGTTGTGATAGGTTTTAAAAATGTTATCACATAATATTACTATTATACGTTATCACATGGTTATCACATGGTTTAAGTGCATATTTATCTATAGTATACTATAGATAATGCGCGCATATGCGTTTTACGGAATCCAGCTGAAGCAGTGAGAAGTGAGACACAAATTGAAAATTTCTATAAATTTTTAACCAACCATGCTTGAAAATCTCTAGAATTCTCCAAAATTTTTTTCAAAATCACCAGAGTTTCGACATGTCGCAAAATTGCAATAAAAGTCTCAAAGAGCTCTTTGAAATCTCTAGATCTGGCGACAAAATCATTAAATTGGCAACACTGATTGAGAGTTTAGTAAAAACATACACAGATACTATAACGTAATATTTTTTTGATATGCAAACTTATTCATGTTGAATAAAGATAGATTTTTTATCTCAGATAAATTTTTATTCCAATCAACAAAACTACTTTGTATTTAAACAATAAATTACTTGAAACAGCAGCATATATAGTTTGATGAATGCAAATTTAATTCTATTTATTAAAATGCAGTTAAAATTCACATTAACGAAAATATAAACCAACTAAAATTTTGTTTCTAGAATTAAACCCATGAAACTTGTATCAAAAGATAAAATAAAAATAACAAAATATACAGTTTATGTGAATGAATGCTTTGTCGAATGATTTTATTACATAGTTCATATATTAATTGTTATAATTTAATAAACAATTCAGATAGTCGGTGCATTTCTATATTTTGTCATTTGATAGAAACAATTTGTTACAAAAATCCTATAATGAGATGAAGCAACTGAATTTTCATTTACAGGAACAGAATATATGAAACGTTTACCAAAATATAAAGTGAAAGTTATTAAATACTCACTCGATATAAATACTTATTTCATTAAATGAATGAAATATACAGTCAATATGTCCATTAATTGGGGTTAACGAACAAAATTCTGGGTTGATTTGAATAAAAACTAAATATAAAAAGAGAGAGAGTGTGTAACGGTCCGAGAGATAACAATCAAATTTACAATAAAGAAAAGGCTGTGGACCGTAGCGTAGGGTGTTATTACGTAATAATTTATGACATAGTGCTCAGATAGATCATAGTATATTCTTAATTAAATAGTAATCAAGAAAGCGCAATACAATGTAATAAAGAGTAGACATACGTACGTTTCAATCCCATGCGGATCTTTTTCAATGTCTTGAAAGCAAATAAAAACGCGGATGTTACAAAGGCGCTAAATAACGGATGAACATGATACGAAAGTTACAAGGCGCGCGCTATACAAAAATTAATCAGAAGGTCGAGATATAAAAACAAAAATAAATAAAAATAAAGATAAATTAAGACGGTCGATATAGCGCAGAAATAATAACGGTCGGACAAACAAAGGAGACGCTAATACAAAAATTAAATAAAGATAAATAAAATATATAAAAAGTATAAAATGCATTGTGAGGTAAACGGACTTTCCCGGACTTTCCCTTTGTTATCGGGGTGAAGTACATTGTCCCCATAGTTACTTAGTGCCACTTTGACACGTTTTGATATCGAGGTGAGGCTGCGCCATCCGTTCGATTTTTACCTCACAATGCATTTTATACTTTTTATATATTTTATTTATCTTTATTTAATTTTTGTATTAGCGTCTCCTTTGTTTGTCCGACCGTTATTATTTCTGCGCTATATCGACCGTCTTAATTTATCTTTATTTTTATTTATTTTTGTTTTTATATCTCGACCTTCTGATTAATTTTTGTATAGCGCGCGCCTTGTAACTTTCGTATCATGTTCATCCGTTATTTAGCGCCTTTGTAACATCCGCGTTTTTATTTGCTTTCAAGACATTGAAAAAGATCCGCATGGGATTGAAACGTACGTATGTCTACTCTTTATTACATTGTATTGCGCTTTCTTGATTACTATTTAATTAAGAATATACTATGATCTATCTGATTTGAATAAGACTGTCGTTTAATTAGCAAAAATTCAACGTATCGAAATTGATAATTTGTCAAAGAAACGCAATATTTCGGTTCAACAATGTAATTTCTATTAAAGAAACTAACAAGGGGAGTGCACGACGTTCCCCTCACCGATTCAAACGAGGATTTTTTTATGTGTAGTACCTAATTAGAAACAAGTTCTATTAAAGCGAGAGAATGCGCTTCTCAAGCATTCGTCTGAAAAAAAATGTTGAAGATTTGCCAGCATTTCTTAAGACGTTGCGATGAAGCATTATCGAAGCGCCCCGGTGGCTCGGTTGGTAGCGTTCTTCTTTTGTAACCGCGAGATCCCTGGATCGAATCTCGCCGTGTGTAACTATTTTTTTTTCTTTTATTTTTGTGTAATTTATTTTTTTTTTGTTCCTAGGAATATTTTATAACATTAATAAATAAATATTACAGTTTTTTAAATGATTGACATTTAATTTTTAACATTTTGTTCCATATATTAAAAGAAAATTCGAATGATTTCTGTCAAAAATATAATATAAGGGAATGTTTAATATTATACGAGAAATATATTACTACTAATAAAATAAATAAGTAAATTTACAATAATTATTTTTTTTCGTTAGCATATTAGCATTAATTGTAAATAATATATAAAGGTCGAAATATATAAAGAACGAAAATAAATCAAACAAATTTGTATAGCATACATTTTTTAATCTTTTTAAGAAATATTCTTATTTCTAGAGCTAGAAAATTTAAAATATCTTTATTAATTGTAAAATAAAATAATTAAAAATATTACCAAAATATCCGCGTTATTATTGATAATGGTTATTTACTTATTTATTTTATTAGTAGTAATATATTTCTCGTATAATATTAAACATTTCCTTATATTATATTTTTGACAGAAAGCATTCGAATTTTCTTTTAATATATGGAACAAAATGTTAAAAATTAAATGTGAATCATTAAAAAAACTGTAATATTTATTTATTAATGTTATAAAATATTCCTAGGAACAAAAAAAAATAAATTACACAAAAATAAAAGAAAAAAAAATAGTTATACACGGCGAGATTCGATCTAGGGATCTCGCGGTTATAAAAGAAGAACGCTACCAACCGAGCCACCGGGGCGCTTCGATAATGCTTCATCGCAATGTCTTAAGAAATGCTGGCAAATCTTCAACATTTTTTTTCAGACGAATGCTTGAGAAGCGCATTCTCTCGCTTTAATAGAACTTGTTTCTAATTAGGTACTACACATAAAAAAATCCTCGTTTGAATCGGTGAGGGGCACGTCGTGCACTCCCCTTGTAAGTAATATATTAAGCCGATAGAATAATTTTACTCTTTTCAACAAATCATTTAGTCAATTGAACTGATGATGTTTTACATTCATATAGTTGAAGGAACTTATGTACAATTTCATAGGATAATAGAATTATTATGTTGTAGGAATATTAAATATATGTTGCAAGAACACATAATTCAACAATATTTCTACAACATAATAATTCTATTATAAAATCCTATATAAAAATATAAACAATATATATATATATATATATATATATATATGTAAAAATGTTTATTCATTAATTGTATTATTGAATTACAAAATCTTTTGAACACAAAAATTAATAAATTTATATAAATTAAAGTAGTTTTTTTAAGTATATTTAATTTATACCTATTCGCATGAAATGTGTAAATTGCCATCGCTCATCATGTGAACATTTTTCGGAATATAAGAAAATAAATTTTCTAGCTTAATGAATCTCCAAACAGGTTTCTTAATTACTTCAAATGCGCAGTAATGCCTGTTAATGGCTTTGGTATGAAATTCTATACATAAAAATGATATTTGGCGCTTATTATTAATAATCATATAATAAATTTCGCCAAAAACAATAATATTGTCATTCACATGCATAGCTATAGCCATATTTTTAGGATAAGTAATACCGTTCATTTTTACCCAAGTGTCGAGTATATATTCATATTGGATGTTCCGTGGAAGTATATTTTTGAAATCAAGATAATCAGGCAGATCAATTAATTCTTGACGTAATGTAGGTCCCAAACTTAATCGGTCAAAAAATCCTTTCTTACTAAAAAATCTATGTGATAGAATAAGTTGATGTTTTAACGCTAAAGTGTACGGGCAATTTCTGCGAGATCTTATAGTCTTCGCATGCTCTTTGAATTGCTTGTGCTTCGCTTCGAAACGAAAGCAAGATGAATGCTTGAGTGGTCCTAATCTTCTCAATAATTGAGGGTAATGTACGATGAAATGATGTTTAGGTTTCAATGGCTCCTCAAAAACTTCCATGTATAGCGAATGGTGTTTCGATATTAAAGTTTCAAGAAGTTGAGTTGTTGCATAAGTAAATGATGAACTCATTATAATATTTATAATTTCTCGCAACAGAAGAAAAACTTCCCAAACGGTATTATTTACGGGCACTAAATCGCCAATCAGAATACCAAGATGTTCAATAAGAAAAACCATTTCTGATGCTGAAATGATTAAATTTTGTGCATTGAGAGCATTACTAGATATTGAGATTGGTATATTTTTTCCATAGCTTCGACTACAATCGAAATGCTGCAAGCGGGCATTAAAAATTTCAAGGGAAAAAAGATGTTCTCTATTTATCAAAACGTTTAAGATTTTAGCTATTTCGTATCTACATATTCCTTCGAATAAATTATGCATAGGATCAAGACTTGCATTTTTTATGACATGAAATTTCGGAATTTCATTAAAAACGCATTTACTTTTCACTCCCGTAGAGCAATCTTCACAATCTTTCAGATAATTTTGTTCGATTCGTAGCATTTGAATATTTTCTTTCACTTTTTTTCGACTTTCAATTTTGTCCGCTGTACGTATTCTACATACATTTCTTGTGTTAAAACTTGTCGTGAAGCCACAAATATCATTTAAAGCTAGATTATCACCAACGATCGTTAACAAAGAAAAATAAATCATTCGTTGTTGGCCATTCACATTTATATTTAATCCATAATTTCCAAGATCTGTTATTTGATCGATAATATTACGAAATATTTTCATGTTACCGGCAATCTTGTGATCTTTCGTGTAGTGAAGTTGAGCAAGAAATATATTTTCTAACATACTGTTAAATTCATATGGGATACATCCTAATGAAAAATAGACGGCACCGAGTTTTCGTATATTAGCGTGTGAACCGAGAGGGTTATTTATCTCAACATCATCAAAGTATAATATCAACGGAAATACAGTTTTCCCCGCAAATTGAGATTCAATGTTCTGCCATAATTCACCTTGAACATTTGAAATTATTGACTCACTAGATTTGCATTCTTTAATGTGTTCTAAGATTGAAGATAAAACGTTTGGTATTTCTAAAAATTTTTTTAGAATCATTTTTATCGATATTACTTGGATTTCTATGTTTAAAATAACAGCTTTGCGTTTTCCCCCGATAAAGCGAGAACTTACCGATGCATGAATTTTGTGCGATTGTGGTTTTATTAGAGTATTTGTATTTTCAAAATATTTTAAATTGTGATAATCAGATTTGAAATTATCAAAACCGTGTTGCAATATTGTTAACATCTTGGTGAGATCTGAAAGGCTCTGTTTATCATCTTTAGAATTACACTTTTGTTTTAAAATTGGTATGTGTCAAATCATACAAATCTTTCAATTTATCAATTAAAGTAGAAACAAATGATCGTGTGAGACAACTCCGAGTAAAGTTGTGAAACGAATGATGAGATTTCTTTTTGTACTATAGATTCGAAAATTTCGATATTGAAAATTGCAGGGTCGTCAAATGAATATTCCGATTGTGGAGACTGAATAATTGTATTTGAAAGAATAAAGTTAGGACAACTCAAGCTTTTCGATTCTATAAGGTCAGGAAAATCAGGATTTTTATTCTGACATGATCGTGTTTTACTAAATGACTGAAAATGTTTTGAAAAAAAGTGTCTTTTATATGAATAAAAATTGTTAAAACTTCTTGTACATTTTTCGTGGCGGCAATAGCAGGCTGACAATATTAAAGTTTTATGGCGCAATTTGACATGTACAGTCAAACAAGATTCAGAATATAGTTTTGTTTCACAAAATGGGCATGGAATCATTTCCATCTTTTACAAAAAGTTGCCACGAAACAATAAGAACTTTTTGTGTACTTTTGTGGAAGTTTTACAATATCTTTTTAAACTTAAAAATCTAATCGATAATAAATTCTAATTTCTAACAAAACAATCTAAACATGAAATAAAAAAATTTTTCGCACTTTTGAGAATTATTTTATCAATCTCATAATTGCAATAATAAAAAACAAAACTTTTTTTGCAAATTTTTTACTATTCTAATAAGTATTATTCAGAATTGTAATGAAATGATAAGAAAAAAATTTTACCACGGAAATTTTTTTAACATTACTATCTTTAAAGAAAAAATGGAATGAAACACTAAAAGAAAATTAGAACGAAATATTAAATTAAACAAAACTTATTTACAAACTAAACAAAACTTATAAACTAAACAAAATTTACAAACTAAGAAAAACTTATAAACAAAACTATAAAATAACTATAAAATTATAAAAAAACTAAACAAAATTATAAAATAAAATAAACAAAAATTTGTAAAGAAATGAAATAAAATAATATAAATTTTTTGCGTCTGATTGTCTACGTGTTTTTATCTGCAAATGTCATCATGTCACTTATTGTTTCTGTTACATTCGGAGTCATTTTATCTGAACTATTTTCATAACCGTATAAAATTCTTTGAAATAGCAACCATATATGAGCGCTTTCAATCGGGTATTCAACGTCAAAGATTTGGAAAATTTTGAAACATAAATCTATAGCTTTTAGGGTTGACGGTACCTTATACAAAATGTTATCAACTGATATGAAAATATCAGAAATATCTGCGTTGGATGGGCCAACAGCAATTATAAAAGATTGTAATGTAATTCCTAGATCCGTGGCTGCTTTTCTCTTTTCTTCTTGTACTTTTGTGATGTCTGCTATTAACTGCAAATATTATACTATAAATCACCATAATCCAATAATCCTATATCGACGAATATTAATTATGATGATACTTACAGTAGTTGAAATAACTATGCTGTCTTTACATTCAGGTATCGATGGTTTCCATTGATTTTTTTTCAAACGGATTCGGCTTTTAGATGGAAGTAAATGTGGGAGAAGTCGCAATTGCAGAATAATTTTTGAATCTGTTGAATGATATGATATGAAACACAAAGTGAATACGTATATTTATTTAGAAGCAAATATTATATAAATATGATGTAAATGTGATGTATATTTATTTAGAAGCAAATATATTTACTATCGGTTAATTCATCGCATTCTACTAATTTTATCAAAGCTTGCGCAGCATCATCATCTTTCTTCGGTGGTCGAACAGCTAAAATTTTTGCGAAAAAATTTTTCCAATTTTCTAGTGTTAATTCTCGCGTTGATAATTTTAGATGAGAATAATCTTCCTCAATTAATGTATATGCATTTGGATGTTTAAGAATGGGCCAGCTTTCAAAAATTCCACACAATTTCAAATCGCGGTTTGATTTGATACTTTTTCGTCGATATTCCGCCGTTAATTTCCAATTTGTAAGAACAATTTCCCATGGCATTGAATGACTATGCAGCCATGTTTTAGCTTCGAGAACAGCTTCTGTAAGATAATGAAATTAGGATGTAAGCATTTGATTAATTTAATAAGTAATATGTAATTTATATATATATATATATATATATATATATATATATATATATAAAGAACTGCAAGCTACCTTCATCGGAAGATGAATCCGAACTTTCGGTTCTATGGTTGTGTAGATTGCCTACTTGTGGTTTCCATTCGTGAATGAGTTTTAAAGCGCGTATTTTGTTTTGATATTTATCCACTAATTTTCCACGTGATATTACAGACTTTCCAATTCGCGATATTTTTTTCGGAATTGGCGGAATATAATATGTGGTTAAATTTTCGGTGGGAAAAAGTTTTACTATTTCCTTTGCTATATATAGGAAATCATCATTTTTCAAACTGAAAACAAAATGAATGAATGAAAATGAAAATATCCATATTCACGTATATTATGAACATACAAGTTTGTTTACGTCCAGACCCTGGAATGGATGGGCCGTATGGAAGGACGCAACTTACTTACCCCGTGACACACTTTATTCGGGCGTGTGTATGGATCGGGTCGAACGAATGTGAAGGGCCTGACACAGGTCAGCGACCGAAGGTCTCTATAACGCTGTGTTTTTAAGCCTATTCGTTCGGTGGTCCCTTTTCGGTAAAGGAATTTAATCCTTGTTACGCGGGACGGGACCTAGTGCGATCTCAGGATTTAGGGAAGAGAACGGGTTAAATAATTAAATTATACATTAAATTAAAAATACATATATTATGCAAAAATAAAGAAAGAAAAATACATCTTAACAGTTATAGCTATGAGTGAGTGGGTATTTGTGTGTGGATGTGTATGTTCTCGCGGGTGTTACAAGCCTGTGTGAAGTTGGCATCTCAACTTTCAGCATCTCATAAATAAACTCCAGATTTACTTGCATCCAGCATAGTTCTACAGTTCTTGATAGGTTTTAACAATAGTTCCATCGAATTACCTTTTAAAATCGCGTTTTTATAATTGAGATGCTAACTTCCAATAACGCTAGATAGCATCTCATCATATTTCGCATTATTGATCATGGAGGTATAAGAATCCGTTCTACTACCTAGACACGTCCTGTTAAGAGTTCTGACGATTAAACTCCATAAAAAATAATTTATTGTCGTTGAGGTGAGATGCCGGTCGATTTTCGTTAGTTCTTCTCAATATGAAATATTTCTCGTGTAGTTCTGGGCATGTACATTGCATTTCTAAAGAGTTCTGATGATTAAAACAATTAGAAATTTTTTAAACAATTATTTTGTCCGAAAAATCTTATATTTTGGTATATAGAGGTGAGATGCCTGTCGATTTTCGTTAGTTCTTCTCAATATGAAATATTTCTCGTATAGTTCTGGGCATGTACATTGCATTTCTAAAGAGTTCTGATGATTAAAACAATTAGAAATTTTATAAACAATTATTTTGTCCGAAAAATCTTATATTTTGGTATATAGAGGTGAGATGCCGGTCGATTTTCGTTAGTTCTTCTCAATATAAAATATTTATCGTATAGTTTTGAGCATGTACATTGCATTTCTAAAGAGTTCTGATGATTGAAACAATTAGAAATTTTTTAAACAATTATTTTGTCCGAAAAATCTTATATTTTGGTATATAGAGGTGAGATGCCTGTCGATTTTCGTTAGTTCTTCTCAATATGAAATATTTCTCGTATAGTTCTGGGCATGTACATTGCATTTCTAAAGAGTTCTGATGATTAAAACAATTAGAAATTTTTTAAACAATTATTTTGTCCGAAAAATCTTATATTTTGGTATATAGAGGTGAGATGCCGGTCGAATTTCGTTAGTTCTTCTCAATATAAAATATTTATCGTATAGTTTTGAGCATGTACATTGCATTTCTAAAGAGTTCTGATGATTGAAACAATTATTTTGTCCGAAAAATCTTATATTTTGGTATATAGAGGTGAGATGCCGGTCGATTTTCGTTAGTTCTTCTGAATATAAAATATTTATCGTATAGTTTTGAGCATGTACATTGCATTTCTAAAGAGTTCTGATGATTGAAACAATTAGAAATTTTTTAAACAATTATTTTGTCCGAAAAATCTTATATTTTGGTATATAGAGGTGAGATGCGGTCGATTTCGTTAGTTCTTCTCAATATAAAATATTTATCGTATAGTTTTGAGCATGTACATTGCATTTCTAAAGAGTTCTGATGATTGAAACAATTAGAAATTTTTTAAACAATTATTTTGTCCGAAAAATCTTATATTTTGGTATATAGAGGTGAGATGCCGGCCGAATTTCGTTAGTTCTTCTCAATATAAAATATTTATCGTATAGTTTTGAGCATGTACATTGCATTTCTAAAGAGTTCTGATGATTGAAACAATTATTTTGTCCGAAAAATCTTATATTTTGGTATATAGAGGTGAGATACCGGTCGATTTTCGTTAGTTCTTCTCAATATAAAATATTTATCGTATAGTTTTGAGCATGTACATTGCATTTCTAAAGAGTTCTGATGATTGAAACAATTAGAAATTTTTTAAACAATTATTTTGTCCGAAAAATCTTATATTTTGGTATATAGAGGTGAGATGCCGGTCGATTTTCGTTAGTTCTTCTCAATATAAAATATTTATCGTATAGTTTTGAGCATGTACATTGCATTTCTAAAGAGTTCTGATGATTAAAACAATTAGAAATTTTTTAAACAATTATTTTGTCCGAAAAATCTTATATTTTGGTATATAGAGGTAAGATGCCGGTCGAATTTCGTTAGTTCTTCTCAATATAAAATATTTATCGTATAGTTTTGAGCATGTACATTGCATTTCTAAAGAGTTCTGATGATTGAAACAATTAGAAATTTTTTAAACAATTATTTTGTCCGAAAAATCTTATATTTTGGTATATAGAGGTGAGATGCCGGTCGATTTTCGTTAGTTCTTCTCAATATAAAATATTTATCGTATAGTTTTGAGCATGTACATTGCATTTCTAAAGAGTTCTGATGATTAAAACAATTAGAAATTTTTTAAACAATTATTTTGTCCGAAAAATCTTATATTTTGGTATATAGAGGTGAGATGCCTGTCGATTTTCGTTAGTTCTTCTCAATATGAAATATTTCTCGTATAGTTCTGGGCATGTACATTGCATTTCTAAAGAGTTCTGATGATTAAAACAATTAGAAATTTTTTAAACAATTATTTTGTCCGAAAAATCTTATATTTTGGTATATAGAGGTGAGATGCCGGTCGATTTTCGTTAGTTCTTCTCAATATAAAATATTTATCGTATAGTTTTGAGCATGTACATTGCATTTCTAAAGAGTTTTGATGATTAAAACAATTAGAAATTTTTTAAACAATTATTTTGTCCGAAAAATCTTATATTTTGGTATATAGACGTGAGATGCCGGTCGATTTTCGTTAGTTCTTCTCAATATAAAATATTTATCGTATAGTTTTGAGCATGTACATTGCATTTCTAAAGAGTTCTGATGATTAAAACAATTAGAAATTTTTTTAAATAATGATTTTAGCCGAAAATCGCGTATTTTCGAGTATAGAGGTGAGATGCTGGTCTATTTTCGATAGTTCTGTTTATAATATAAACCGGTTTTCGTAAAGTTATCATGATATCTCTTACGCTTAGCATTACCCGGAACCAACGACGGGGACGTGGTAAGACATGGTTCCATTTCTTTTTTGTTTTTTTTAAATATTTTAATATTTTTTTGTTTTTATATATATATTTTTTTTTATATATTTCTATAATTATTATGTATTTTAAATATTCCTATATTTTTTGTTTTTTATATGAATATATTTTTTATGTTTTGTATTGTTTACTTTTATTTTGTTTTGGTTAAGTAATATTAATGTAGTAATATATTAATATGTTAGCACATATAATGTTAATAATGTTAGCAGTTAGGTAGTATGTATTAGTAATATGTTAGTATAGTTAGATAATGTTAATAATTAATAATTTTAGTAATAAAATGTTTATTTTAAAATAGAAAATTATTATAAAAGTATTATATGTAATGTTACTGTTAATTTTATGACTGTTTTTCACCTGAAAACGTATATAAAATCAGATGCGGTTGAATTATTTTGTTTGGATTTACGTTTTCGCGAGTTGGTCCTATATCGTTGTACTCGTGCCAATACATACCGGATTTCGCGTATCCAATATAATGTCCCGCCGACCAACTTATAATACCGGCTAATGAGTACATTGTATTATTTATCTCTACAATTTTTGTAATTGAATCAAGTGTGTGATTGAGATCTTTGTTTTTAATCTGATACCTATCGTCAGTCACAATACTTGAATCAATGATCACATGCGGTCCACATTCGATTTCGTCTTCGATAAGCATTTTGCACTTTCTACATGTCCATTTTGTTTTATGCCCATCATCTATTGCTTGTTGAATAAAATTAAAACCTTGACATAATAAAAAGTCAACATTGATACTAAGAATAATATTTTGCGTGTCAAAATTATATCCGCATTGACAGAGAACTTTTGTTTTGTAGCTTGGTACATCGTGCAAAATATATTGAGCTAAGTGGGCTACGTTACATTCAGTATCCATTCGTTTTATTGTTCTTGTGATCGATTCTATTTTGAAGAGTCCAATTTCAGAAAGTATTGCCGCCCTTTCTCGGTAATTGTTAATAGTTAATTTTTGCTTACCTGTTAATATTTTCAAAGCCAATCGTATGGTGCGATTATTAGATTTTTCGAGTATCTCGTAATAAATTCTATTTGATGCCATCGCGCTCATGATCACTTGAAAGAATGAATCGAAGGCACAAGTATTCTTTATATTAAGCTTAAATTGTTTCATATTTATAGGCTCACAAAACAAGCCGTTTTTAAATGCTGGAAGTTTTGAAATTTTTGTATCTTTAATATATTCCCATTCTGGGCATGTATCCAAATATGAGGGTTTTATTCTCTTCTTAATCGGGGATTCCTTTGGCACATCGATTCTCTTTTCGGCTTTTCCACGCCAATCCTCACACGTATTCCAAATGTTGCAGTCATTAAATGTACTCGATTGAATGTCTTTGTCACTCATGAAAGAATCACTTTTCAAACTATCCTCAGCATCCTCGTTGATAAAACTTGAATAAACGTTTTTATTGGAGCTCTCTGTTAATTTTAACTGCTCATAGTCGATTGAAGGAATCTCGCCATCATTGTGCAATATGTCAATTCCATTATTCCAGTAGTCGGTGCTTTCTATATCCTTGTGTGACTCGTAATTAGATGTTTCCGATCCGCTAGCCGTAGAATTTATTTCGGATTCTCGAAGAATACTTGAGTCTGATATATCTTTATTAGTGATCGTCCTGTCTTTTACACGTCTTTTCTCTGATG
Source organism: Camponotus pennsylvanicus (assembly GCA_023638675.1). NCBI lineage: Eukaryota > Metazoa > Arthropoda > Insecta > Hymenoptera > Formicidae > Camponotus > Camponotus pennsylvanicus. The sequence continues at coordinate 47,658 of JALHBL010001351.1, forward strand.
ATATATCTTCTTCGTTAGAAGCTAGTTTCACTTTGCCATCAAGATAGTCCAAATGCTGGAGAACAAACTTATCAATGCGCATTGGCAATTTAACGTTAAATGCACGGTGTTTCATATCAGCAAATTCTGATTCGACTGACGAGGACGTCGCTATTATTGAACTTTTTTCGAAATAACGTCGCATAATGCCGGTCCAAAGAGGCAAATACGGAATTAACTTTTTCAGACAACGAGCAAAGTCTGGATTGAAACACGCGTTAATTATTCTTCCGTCTTTCGATTCCCTTCCAATATCTTTCGCATTTGAGTATATTGTATTCGCCCACATCTGCCAATCTGTATCAATGATGTCGTCTTCTGCATCGCTATCATTGATCTTATCCTCATTAACTTCCTCAGTATTACACTCAGTGTCCTTCAAAGGAACTCCTTGAATTGTTTTGTTGAGGGCTTGGATACGTATTTCAGCTGGTACTGGGGCTCCATCGTTCGTATTACCAATCGATTCACTTAAAGATACGGCCAGTACTGATTCAATAAAATAGGTTAACCTCTCAAAATCTTGCATTTGATATGCTTGAGAAATACACCGAATATAGAATTGTCGTACTGCAATTAATTTTTTGTCAAAGCATTTCCACCGGGACACCATTGCAATAAAGTGACTTACATCTAGCCTTATATATGACGCTGGCATCACGGGAGAACCTCGGACTATAGCATCATAACATTTTTGTAAATAATCTCGCAAATCATTACATCTGCCAAATATTTCCGCAACAGCATTCACCAAAGCGCGTCCAAAGTCACACACGACTGTAGGAGGTCGAGGTGCACCTTTTGTCAAAATAAGTCGTAAAAAATGCGCAATTAGAAACGATCTTTGATCAGCGAATACCATCTGAAAAACTGGTACACTTCCTTCCTTGGTTACCACCATGCATTGATATAGAAACACATGTGGACTGTGTTTCGTAGCCCGTTTCGCTATACTTCCCGTTGCATCGATTGTTAGAACTGCATTTGGATTTTTTTTGCATCGAGCAGTATAGATTTGTTGCTGTTCCGGTGACCAGTACATGCAATGAAATTTTAATAAACCAATGCTGTGAATAGAACCCGCATATTTTCCATAATTTGAATGATGAAGCAAGTTGATCGGAGGATTTACGAAATCCAATCCGAGTAACTTAAGCAATTGCTGCTCTTTTGCTTTGCGTAAGGTAGCAACATTCGGCACAATTGGCAAATTTTTTCCTCCAAACTTTTTCATACGTTTTGCCTCATCTCGCACGAAAGTGACTGCATCTTTTCGGCACTCAATCAATTGAGTGGCAACTTTTTCACGACGTTTACCTCTCAACTGTCTTTTTTTCTTACCTGTGTGATGTTGAGGTTGAATGTTTCCTATGCAGCATGAGAATATCACGTCAATGCCTTTCGTCGGCGCATTTTGCAATCGACCGGTTATTTTAGCATTGCACTCAGTGCAGTAACCATGGAATCTTGCGTAGGTTTCTGCAGTGGCAGATGGAGTCACCAAATTGTTTTTGAATGAAAATACGCAGTCCACCGATTTATGCTGTTGACAAATTCGTTCAGCGATGACATCGGCCCATCCTTCTTGCAATTTCCAGTAAATTCGATTACCAGAGATTTTCTTTTTTGGTAAAATTTCTAACCATTTTTGAGCGGAGAGAACTAATTTCAGTTTCTTAAAATGCACACTCTCTGATAAGTCGTGACTCAAATCGGTATGTGAACTAGCAGTACTGTTACTAATATTATAATTTTTGTCTCCTTCTGGATCGATTTTAAGCGTTGTCATGATTAATGTCCTGAATCCATTGCGATCTTCATTGATAATCGTATATACATGACGTGGTTCAATATGTGAACCATGTAATGCCATACGATTGGCAATGAGGCGATAAACTGGATTTGTTGGAGGTAAAATTCTGCCATTAACATCAAGAGTTCGGCAATCATTTTGGAGTAAAATCTCTTTTAATGTAAGTTTGTCGTAAGGCATTCTGTTATTGTAATATATACTCGACTGAAAATATGAGGTATCTTCTACAATATACTATATACTCGACTGAAAATATGAGATATCTCTTACATGTACATTTAAAGGTAATTAATTTTTTTTATTATTTATGAATCAAGGCGAGAATTGATATAAATTAATAATTATATTTGTGGAGATCGCGTGCGATATGATTTAGACAGATCAAGTGTAACTGTATCAAAAACAAGGAAATATCGAAACAAAAATATCCTATATATAAGATAATAAATAACAATTAGTCTTTGGACTAATATCAGTAATAACCGTGCCGTTAATGCGAATTTATGTTCGTTTAATGGAAAAAATAAAGTTTTATATGCACGCATCAAGAAAGAAATTGGGTCTATATGCTAGAGATCCTTTAGGCTGGAGGATGGAGTTAAGACAATGGAAGCGCTATATTAAGAGACAACGCTGCGATCGGCCATATCGCAGCCACAGAGTGCTGGAATTAATTCTAGTTAACGCTTACAGCGCCGTCATACGCCTCCAACTAGAAACAGAGTATGGCCCACCGCAGCGTTGTCCCTTATAGCACTTCCATTGTCTTAACTTCATCCTCCGGTCCTCCGGCCATACTCTCTCGCTAAGAGTAAGAGATATCATGATAACTTTACGAAAACTGTTTTATATTATAAACAGAACTATTGAAAATAGACCAGCATCTCACCTCTATACACGAAAATACGCGATTTTCGGACAAAATAATTGTTTAAAAAATTTCTAATTGTTTTAATCATCAGAACTCTTTAGAAATGCAATGCACATGCTCAAAACTATACGATAAATATTTTATATTGAGAAGAACTAACGAAAATCGATAAATATTTTATATTGAGAAGAACTAACGAAAATCGATCGGCATCTCACCTCTATATACCAAAATATGATTTTTCGGACAAAATAATTGTTTAAAAAATTTCTAATTGTTTCAATCATCAGAACTCTTTAGAAATGCAATGTACATGCTCAAAACTATACGATAAATATTTTATATTGAGAAGAACTAACGAAAATCGACCGGCATCTCACCTTTATATACCAAAATATAAGATTTTTCGGACAAAATAATTGTTTAAAAAATTTCTAATTGTTTCAATCATCAGAACTCTTTAGAAATGCAATGTACATGCTCAAAACTATACGATAAATATTTTATATTGAGAAGAACTAACGAAAATCGATCGGCATCTCACCTCTATATACCAAAATATAAGATTTTTCGGACAAAATAATTGTTTAAAAAATTTCTAATTGTTTCAATCATCAGAACTCTTTAGAAATGCAATGTACATGCTCAAAACTATACGATAAATATTTTATATTGAGAAGAACTAACGAAAATCGACCGGCATCTCATCTCTATATACCAAAATATATGATTTTTCGGACAAAATAATTGTTTAAAAAATTTCTAATTGTTTCAATCATCAGAACTCTTTAGAAATGCAATGTACATGCTCAAAACTATACGAGAAATATTTCATATTGAGAAGAACTAACGAAAATCGACCGGCATCTCACCTCAACGACAATAAATTATTTTTTATGGAGTTTAATCGTCAGAACTCTTAACAGGACGTGTCTAGGTAGTAGAACTCTACGGATTCTTACACCTCCATGATCAATAATGCGAAATATGATGAGATGCTATCTAGCGTTATTGGAAGTTAGCATCTCAATTATAAAAACGCGATTTTAAAAGGTAATTCGATGGAACTATTGTTAAAACCTATCAAGAACTGTAGAACTTTGCTGGATGCAAGTAAATCTGGAGTTTATTTATGAGATGCTGAAAGTTGAGATGCCAACTTCACACAGGCGTGTTACAATCGTTCGGAGGTCATCAGTCAGAATATACAGGGAAGAATTTACGTTAAGAATTAAAAATTCTGACTGGTTAATACAATATACATATAATTAATATAATATAAGGAATAAAATAAAATAAAAAGTGAATGTGTAATAAAAATATGAATAACGCTTGCTCATTAGAAGAAGTATAGAATTCGTTGCTTGCGCATGTGTGTTATAGTTAGAATTAAAATTTTCTAAATTTGCTGAAACACAGGTCTAAATTAAAATACAATAATAAAATTAAGATAAGAGATTCGCCAAGTCTAAGTTCGAAAATTATTCATCTATTTCAACGGTTTCTCCCAAAAATAATAATTCAAAAGAAAATAATATAAAGAGAAAGAAAAAGATAATAATAATAATAATAATATGAGGATGGGAAATTAAAAGAAAACAAAAGGGAGTAAAGAAAAAAAAATAGAAATGAAAAGATATATATATATATATAGAAGGGCTGAAACGAGATATAAAGATAGAAAACAATATAAATTCTCGCTAAATAAATCAGAAAGAGCTAGTAAAGAGAAATAAGGAATTGTTCGTGAACCACCTTGCGGAGATTCCAGGCGAACGGGGAATCGTTCGTGAACCGCCTTGTGGAGATTCTAGACGAACGAGAAATCGTTCGTGAACCGCCTTGAGGAGATTCTAGACGAACAGGGAATCGTTCGTGAACCGCCTTGAGGAGATTCTAAACGAACAGGGAATCGTTCGTGAACCGCCTTGTGGAGATTCTAGACGAACAGGGAAATCGTTCGTGAACCGCCTTGAGGAGATTCTAGACGAACAGGGAGAGATGAGGAAAATGATTAGGAAGAGGTAAGACAAGGATTGATTGATTGATAGTAATTAGTAAAAATTTAATGGTTATTAAACCGTTTGAAATTATTTGTCAGACATAGATTTTAAAATATGAGATAGTAAGATATGGAAAAGGCAGAAAAAATAAAAATTACTCAATTTTACTCACAACTCGTTGGCATCACAAAAATGAGTGCGTTGATAAAATTGCAATGGCTGAGGTCGGAGGTTTATAACATGAAGAGCTGGGTAATGGAGATGTTCATCAGAAAATTCACATGATGCACAATTAAATGTTAACAAAATCATTTTCACTGTGATAAAACAGATTAATAACTCAATTGCATAATGCAAGAAAAGAGGATCCCCGAGGCTATATAATTTTAAAATTGAATGACTGAATCTTGACTGGAACTGTGAACTGAACTGTCAACTGCACTGCTGCTCGTCGGAAGCATTAGCGTACTGAACTGTCAACTGTAGTGTTAATGGCGCGCGTCGCGCCTTGCGCTTGCATTTTAAAGTTATTACTCCTCCTCCTTACTGGATGGTGGGAATCCCTTTTGGGCGAATGAGATAATTTCAGTTGCCTTCTTCTTAAGAACAAGGAGGCTGATTTTGGAGGGAAAGGCGGTTCTAAGATTGTAATAGGCTGGCCCTTTGGTTCCAAAATTTGGCTCTATCCAGCAGAGAGTGGGAGCTTAGCGGACAGATTTTACGACTTGCGAGAGTCTTTTCGCGTTTTGGCTAGCACTTAAGGGTGGCCAGGCAAATTGTTTAGTTTCCCCTTTTTTTTGATTGCCCGCTTAAGATTCTGCAGCCCTGAAGGGTTTCTGTTTTCATAGCTCCACGTGTGGAGCGCTATAAAATTTTTATTGCGGCTCTGGTTCCGATTTTGTTTAAAATTTTTAAGTTTCAACGACTGACCATCCTTAGCTCTAGTTTTTCTTGTATATTTTTGCTTCGAGTCTCTCGATCTCAGATATCCGCTGCAAGGGTTAGATATACATATGTTTATAGTTGATGCGATTCTTAAGAAGGATCGCTTTGTTACTAGAGTTCCGATGGTTCCAACGGACGTCCCAACTGTAAACATATGCGAGTTCGATTTTATTACAGTTCTTTATTTTAGTGGAAATTTTCTATTTATAATAACATGCTGTCCGCGTAGTCTAGACTCATTTATTATTTTTCGTTTCCTTGATTTGGATATCGTCGAGAGTTACCCGCGCACATGGTTATCGTATAGTTTTTGTATAGCTTCAAAGAAAGAAAAGAATCACGACGTCCATCGGACGTAACAAATTTTAACATGTAAAAAATATAAAATGAAATTACTGAGAAGTTTCATTCAATAATTCTGTCAGAATGATATCGACAACTAGCATTCTAGATTTTCGCGTCAGAAACTTGTATTTTTTATAAGATTTTATAATTTCTCTTCCTTGAATGTTTGTTTGTAAAATTTCTTTCATATCAATAGTTTTCGTTCTTAAGGCAAACGTCAATTTGCCTGTAAAAGCGTCCTGCCTTTTTAAACTGTGAGCATCTTCAGATGAACTTTGTGATAAAATATTTTCTGATGTTTCAGATGTCTCCACACTCGAATCTATTACCTAATCAGTAAAACAAATATTGCTCAAGAATGGAAATAATTTCTCAAAATTGGAAAGATTTAATTCTCGATATTTATGTAAATTAACACGGGCTAAAAGTTTTTTCTTACTATCATCATGGAAAAAGTTAGTTTTAGGCACCAAAAATTCTTTTAAAATTTTTGTTCATCTCGATTTATCAATTAGCACATTTGCAGAGATTCCATTTTTCATTTTATTAGCATGAGAAAAACAGTTTTCATGAATATTATGAACACTATTTTATAAATAATAACAAAATTTTATAAATAGATTTTAATAATTAAGGAATAATATTCTCTATAAAAAATTTCTTTAGAGTCTAATCAGATTTCAATCATTGCAAGCAAAATATTATAAACGTTCAAAATAAATCTTAAAAAAAAAGATCTTAAAAATGTCTGTCATTAATTAAATTAATAGAAGGTTAAATTGATAGAATTAAGTGGAAAACAGAACTTTCCCTAATACACTATTTAAAAAAAATGGAAGATGAAATTTTTAAGCGATTTTTCCATGTTGGAAGCAAGAAAAAATTTATTTTTTTTTCTTAGAAAATTGATAAAAAGAATTGTTTTTTTTTTACATATAATGTATATGTATGCGTACTAACATCAGCCATTTCCTGTGTTTTAAATGTCATTGTCCATTTTTTCAAAAATTCGATTCTTAATCCAATTTTAGGTATCATTTCTTTGATAAGCTCTGGAGTAAGATCGGATAAATTTTCCTCGTTAATAGCATTTTCTAAAAATTAAAAATATGAACCTTCGTCTCAAAAATTGAAAGAAAATTGTTTTATTTAAAAAATCTTAAAATTTATAAATTTAATTTAATTTAATAAAATTCTCAAACGACTTTGTTATATATAATAAAAGACAGAAATATTTATTCATATTTTCCGAATAAATAGTAGAAACATGGTACGCTTTTTTCTGTTTTTTTGTGCGTTGTAGAGTCCATTTCTTTTTTACTTAAAACAAGCTTAGAATTGTTATAAACAACTTATATGATTTCTGTAAATCATGCAGCAATCGACAATGTAAGAAATCACGTTTAAACAAAACATTAAAAAATACTTCCGAGCTCATCAGAATTTATTGTAATTCTAATAAATTTTTTTATTGATTATCGTCTCTCTTTTGCATAAAATACATATGTGATGAGAAAAAAATTGTTAACTAAATACGTTTAACTAAACTAAATTTTAACTAAAATTAGTTATCATTCCTTTAATTGAAATATTTAAGCATTTAAATCAAATATATATCATATTAAATCAAATACTCAAATATTCTAACTAACAAAATAATAACTACATAGCTAAATATATTTAGTCAAGTTAACGACTTTTTTTCTCAGTGTGCGTATGCTAAAAAATGTGAATATATAGTATAATGTATATCCGTAGAACAGGCACCCACGTCTTTGTCGATTAGGAACGAATATATCTATATACATACTACAGTGGCAAAAAATCGGATGCCGATGTGGATAGTATGAATTGCTTATAAACAACTCATACGTTCGTACCGGCATCATATTTCTTACCGTTGTAGAATATATAGATATATTCGATACCTCAACTGTACTAGGGATATACGTCGTACCATATATTTACATTTTTTAATATACGCATTTTATTAAAAGAGAGAGAAAACAGTAATCAAAAAGTTATTAAAATCATAATAAATTCTGATGAAATCGAAAGTATTCTTTAATGTTTTGCTTAAAAATTATTTCTTACATTGTCGATTGGCGCATGATTTACAGAAATCGTTATGTTGACGATACGTAAATAAAGAAGCCAAACGTTTCGAACAAACATTACAGTAAAGACAGTGAATAATTTAAAAAAGTTATACATACCTTCCAATATTTTGATAATATCTGATTTTACGGAATCTTTTAACTTCCACGAACGAACAATATTCGCCATGATAGCACAACTTATCACGGTAACAAAGAAATGACGCGCGTCTTCTTTTTGCGATAAATATGAAGGGATTAACAATGATTGCGGTCTTAACAAAGAAACGTCGTCTTTCGACGAATATGTAATGCAAGATGATCGTAGTCTTTAGCACTATCTTGTACGCAATTATGAACCGTCGTGTTCGTGTCCGTCTCGATGCTTTGACTGAGCTCGCTGTTACCAGAAAGATGACGCGCAGCGCGCAGCACATATACGTGATTTGGTCTGATTGGTATGTGTGAGCCGCGTCTTCTTTCTGGTATCACTGCCATCTCGCGTATTAAGCAAGCGTACTAAGCTCTTGAAAAGAGCAAAGCATCTTTTGTTTTACTGTTACCGAGCTGACAATAACAGACGATAAATATAATAAAAAAACAAACATTTTAAATCGAATAAAGCGAATAACTAACAGTATTAGAGGTCGTATTGAAGACTTGCATTTGGAAATTTTTTCTTTTTGTTTCCATTTATTTTCAACAATGTACAATTAAATAAATGATTAGATAATGTTTGATTCAACAATATTTTCTTATATTTATTAAAAATATATTAACGAATAACACTATAAATATAAAATGAAGAAAAAATATTGATTTGCTATTATTATATATAGAAAAGTGTAAAATTATTTAACAATTTTGCGAGAAAGTACACGTTTACTATGCAAATATTTTTAATAAATATTAAGTATTTTTTTCGTCGAAAACATCATCTACAAATTTACTTGATTGTGATTACTGTTGTAAACAAATATATAAAAAAAGAAACAAGTTAAAAGAAGCAATTTTCAAATACTAGATATTTAATATTTTAGTCACTTTCCTTATTCATTTAACCTAAGACGTTTTTTATCGATTCTAGCATGAAATTCCTAATTTTTCGATAACCTGTGTTGCGTATACAAATCCTAGTTCGAATCTATATGCTTGCGTAGTGATCAAAATTGAACAAAATTCAAATGGTTCAGTTGCAGTTTTGTTTAGTCAAAGGAAACATATCAAGTAGTTGATGTTATACGATAATATCATATTTAATCATGTTCCTTAGTCGTTTATGAAGAATAGTAATATTTATTTTCAACTAAATCATGTATCAATTAACTAAATTTTTATTTAGTCTAAAAATAATTAATTTATTTGATTTTCAATCCCGCTTGGTTTACCCATCAAAACACTTTGAAGATATATAAAACGTTTTGTTATTTTTAAAAATTGAAATTGACAAAATCTGCTATTTGTTTTAACAAAAATTTTATCGTATGTAACTCAACTATTCAGTTACAATTACACAATATTTATTAATTCTTACAACATCGTTTAATCAGTTCGATATTTGTAATTGAAACAAATATTATTATCTAGTTAACTAAATGGCACGTAAAAATAAATAAATGCTACTAGTATTTTGAACAAAATAATTTAATTGAGTTGGTTTAGTTAAGTCTTGATTAAAAAATTTTAATGATTGACATGAATGAACTATACTTTTCTTAATGCAACTAAATAATTGTTAAATCAACCATTGAATCAAGCAACCATACAAATTTAGTTCGTATAACCAATTTTTTTCTCAGTGTATACATATACGATTAATTTTTTTTATAAATAACAGATAATATTGGTATATGCGTATGCGTTGTGTTTGTACATTGTATCGAACTTTTAAAATAAGCTTTGAATAAACTTTTTAAATAGAAAAATTGTCTTCGAATTTATATATATATATATATATATATATATATATATATATGTATATATATCTATAATAATTTGAAATAATTTGACATTCTTGAATACAAGTATACAATATACAGAATATACAATAATGGTTTACGAGAAATTAATTAAAGAATATTAGCTAATCCATGCGAGTACCAGCACTCGCGATGAGAAAGGATGATCCACTTCATCACGCGTCTGAAGTCTGAACATCGCGGTGACAATAATAGAAAAGGACGGCTTACTATTATTATCGCGATAATCAAGAACGTGAGCTGTCCTTTCTCGTCGCGAGCGCTCGTACTCGCGCAGATTCGTTAATATCTCTTTGATTATTCGCAAACTATTACGAGAATCGCAAGACGATACAAGACTTGTCTACTCGGCTTTATCTATTCTATATGCATATGATGGGTGGGGCGATTATTATCAGACATTCTGTATATATGTATATAATTATTCACTTTAATCGTAAAGGTTACTATCTTAAATAAACTATTTTATTATATACCTTTTCTAAATCTTCTTCAATACATTTTTTTTTAAGTGTTCTATTTATACTTAAAATTTTTGCCAATGGCATACGACCTACCAATTTTGTAATATTTATCAAATTTTGAACAATGAAGTAGGGTGGGTCAACTGTAAAAGTTTAATTATTAAATGTTATTAGTAACAACCGTTTAATTAATAATTAATATACGTTCACATAAAAAAAATAATAACACGAGGAAAATTATGTCTTCTCCTCTCTCTGTCTCTCTCTCTCTCTCTCTCTATATATATATATATATAATATTTATATAAGGATATACGTAGGTATATACGGGTGTTTACACGTAATTTCGCAGAAAATTAAGTTTTCTGTGAAATTATCAATCGTGTAAGGGGCACCGATTTTAATCCATTAATATCTTACCTGTATTTTGCATAATGCCAATTATTTTTACTTTATCACATTTCATAAGATCGTTTTTATTTTCATCAAACTCTAATATATGTACTTCTAATTTATAATATCCATCGGTAACAGATCCGCAACCAATTTTTTTATTTAAGGTATTATTATATAAAGTTTCGAAATTACTTTTAATATAACCTTCTATCGCTATATAAAAATAAAAAAAAGTATATATATATATATATATATATATATATATATATATAAGTATATATTATATATATTTACTTTTATATATATATATATATATATATATATATATATAATATATATATATATATATATATATATATATATATATATATATATATATATATGTATACTATGAATATGTATATGTATATGAATATGTATGCGTATATGTATATGTATATGGAAACGTATATGTGATATGTACAGTGTCGTCAACTTGTAAAAAATATTTGGGGGGGTAGGCAAATAATTCAAGATGTATTTCACACACACAAATGATACATTTTAAAAAATAATGTTTATATTACTTTAAAAGGATATAAAAAGAAAATAAACAAAATTAAGAAATAGTAATTTTATTGTCATAATCAGAAATTGTTTAAAATGAAATGTATTAGGTATTGATATAATAAAGGAAAGGAATAGTCTCTTTGGCGAAAGCTGAGGACTTCAAACAAGTGTTCTTTTTAATATGCACTTTGTTGCAAACTTAAAAGCATACAAATTTCTTATTTAACCTTTCTGTAACTTTTACCAGTTGCAAGATATTTGCTTTGACATTTATAAATGGACACCCTATGTACTATACATATGTATATACAAACCACATACACACACACACATATATATAAATATCATATGGAACTTACCAACTCGTGTTGATGTAGTCATAAGCTCACTAAATGTAACTATTTCCGGTTCTATATTTACATCAGATTTTGTTTGATTATAAGCTCCTAAATTTGATATTATTGTGTTATTCTGAATTTGTAATTCATAGGGAACGTTTCCATTATTGAATCTAGCGATTTTTGGTGTCCGAGCCTGTACACCGTCCAAATGAATAATCTATTGCAAAAAAGATATAACTAATTATATATAAAAATACATACAAATATTATGCGTATTAATTTTTATTAAGTACAAAAATATATAAGTAAACTTAAATTTCAACCCAATCACAATCGCGTATACTGGGGGGTAAGAAGAATTAAAGAGGATTATTTATCTGTGTATCAATTAGATTCTCGAATTGAGAACGTTAATACATATTTAATATTTATGCCTCAGCACACATTTTTCGTTCTCGTAGATATCTTAAATTTCTGCGAGACGTACGCACTTGCATCGCGGTTTGGCTCTTGATAGATCATTTTATATATTTATGATTTATGTTTAAGCTTAAATTTATATGTAATATAATTATTTCTCATTTATTATTTTTAATTATACATGTTATTGTTATTATACACGTTATTGTTATTATTATTGTTATTATACGTTATTGTAATGATTATTATTATATATTATATACATATAAGGTAAAGATTATTGTGGTACAAGAAATTAGAAAATAAGAATTAAAAAATATGAAATTAAAATTAAATTATAATAAAAAATTAAAATTATATTAAATTAAAAACCAAAAAATAAGAATTAAAAATTTTGAAATTAAAATTAAATTATAATAAAAAATTAAAATTAGATTAAATTAGAAAATAAGAATTATTATTTACGTGATTTAATTTAATATGATCTTGAACGTATTCGACATCATCGTTCCATACAATTACTTGAATACGTTTTCCTATCCCATTATTTAAATAAAATTTAAACATCTTATATTGCAATTTGTCTCCTACATATTTTGGTGCTTCAACGCTGTCTACATATCCTATTATTTCTCTATAAACGTAATAGAATAGTTAATAATCTCTCTGTCTCTCTCTCTCTCTCTCTCTCTCTCTCTCTCTCTCTCTCTCTTTCTCGTTCTTTCACGCACTTTTTTTTTATAGATTATATTTCAAATAATTTTAGATCGTAATATTTCACTATATATACTTTTATTAAAGAAATTAAATTGTAGTATACTCACACTGTAGAATCATAAATTTTTATATTATCTATTACTTCATTTAATGAGAGTAATTCCATCCCATCTAGCTGTTCAAATTCCGTCCTGTTTGTTTCATCAATTTTGTATGAGCATTCTGGTATTTCTTCCTTCGACATGTTTTCTTTATATTTACTATACTGTTCAGACAATATCATTGATTCAGGTCAAACAATAATTTTATCCTCATCGAAACCGAAAATTCTCATACCATGTGATAATATCTCATAACGCTTTATACTCGAATGTTCTATCGATTAAATTTATGTTTATTTCTCAGTTTGTATGCTTATCGTGACCTAAACTCTCACAATCTTCGAACAGTACATCTGATAGCTCTCGTTCGCGTTGTTAACAGCTGACTCGTATACATCAATATACACACTCACACCAAGACACGTAAACAAAAAGAACTCGAGAGTTCGAGGAAAGGAGCGGTGTGCTCTTCGAAGAGAGATCAGTCGCGAGTTGTCTCTATACCTGTTTATTAAAATAAAATCGTTCAAAAAACCACAACACGTCTTACATCAAAAATTACTCGTCTAAAGCTCGGCAAAGTCGACGTCTTCAGCGACCTGCATAGTCTTTTATCGTACTTTATTTATCGAAATGTTAAATTCAATAAAACATTGGTCCTTCGAGCCGGATTCGTCGAAAAATCTAGCGGATAATCGACGCGAATAAGTTTTCGGTTGAACTCTACCGAACTTGTCGAGAGTTCTCAAGGTGATAGCTTTTGTTTGAAAATTCTCTATCTAACGATTTTATCGAACTCGTGGATTCCTTTACGCCTAATCACTCTCAATTTCACTTAAACGTTCGCGAGTGCAGTTAGTCTTCTCAGCTCATTCTCTAATAGTGCTAGTTTGTGTGAAATCAACATCCCAAGAATGGCAACCATCGAAAGTGTCATCGAGTGACAACATCAACTCTTCGGTGTTATCTCACGTGCAGTGGACAATCTGAAAAAACTCGGCCCTTCCAAAACGAATCGTGGCAATGTGCAAAGTCGTATGGAAGCCCTTAAAGCCAACTGGGAAAAATTCCAAAATAATCACGAGAATTTATTCAAATCATGCTCCGGCGAACAAAGAAAGCTGCCGTATTTTAAGGAAGATCTGTACTCAGTATGCGAAGAGGAGTCCATCGAAGCTCATGGCACCCTGCTCAACACCCTGGACAGTCTCAGTCCAGCTGCAAATCAAACGACACCGTCTACCGAAATCTCGCTGAATTCCTCCGCCACCACACGCTCTCGTCGGTTGCCGCGCATCGATCTTCCGACATTCTCGGGCGATTACTCGCAGTGGAGTCATTTTCGTGATCTATTCGTGTCGATGATTGTCGAGAACTCCGATATCTCAGCGGTCGAAAAACTACATTATCTAAAAATGAGCCTCTCCGGAGAACCGTCGCGACATCTAAAGAATATCACTATCTTGGGCGAAAACTTTGCTCGGGCTTGGGATACTCTCGTCGCTCGATATGAAAACAAGCGGATCCTCATCGACGCGCAACTCGCATCGCTATTCGCAACGCGGAAGATAAAACCCGAAAGCGCAGCGGACGTGAAGCGACTTCTCGGCGATGTGAAAGAAGCTCTTGGTGCCCTCGAAGCTCTCGATTGCCCAGTCCGTCACTGGGATCTCATCATCATATTCATGATGACAAGGAAGCTCGATTCGGAATCTCTCCGACGGTGGGAAGAAAACCTTGGTGCACAATCCAACCCGCCATCCTTCGCCGATCTTGAAACATTTCTCGTTAGCCGTATCTACACTCTCGAGGCCCTCGAAAGATCGCTCCCGCGAAAACAGCAAACCTCAAGTACGACTTCCTCTCGAACTTCCGCTGGCGTTCGATCATTTACTACCGCCACAACTGAACAGAAATGTGCATTGTGCGATTCGAAACACTATCTCTCGTCATGTGCGAAATACTTGGAGAAACCACTCGATCAACGCCAAGAATTCGTTAAATCGAAAAATCTATGTTTTAACTGTCTCGGACCGCACCAAGTAAAGGCGTGTCGCAACTCAAAGCGCTGTCGCACCTGCCGTAAACAGCATCACACCACATTGCACCCCGCTATCAGCGCACTGACCAGCGCGGCGACAACATCGGCAGCAATGGCTCAACCAACATCCTCTATGCTCAACAGTTCACAAGGAACTTCAACTATCTCTTTCAATACAGATGCAGCAAGATCGGAAACATCAAGTCACACTGCACAGTCAGGCATTGTACGTCGCACTCCGTCAGTTCTCCTTGCAACGGCTCTTCTTACCTTGCGCTCTCGCCACGGAGAACTTTCTCATGTTCGCGCGCTGCTGGATCAAGGTTCAGAAGTATCATTTATTTCAGAATCCGCCGCTAAATCGTTAAAGCTCCCGCGTCGCGCTGCAGCGATCCCCATTCTCGGCATCGGTGCCCAACGCAGCACCGTTTCTAACGGAGTCGTCTCGCTCACCATCGTCTCAAGGATCAGCTCAGCGATCTCGCTCAACATCGACGCTCTTGTGTTGCCGAAATTGACAACCTATCTACCACCTGCTCACATTGAACATGCTCTGTGGTCTCATATACAAGGGCTTCCACTCGCAGATCCGACCTTCGCCACCCCTAGCAAAATTGACATGATTCTCGGAGCAAATGTCTACGCTCAAGTTCTTGAAGAGGGTCTTTATCGAGGAAAAATCGGAGAGCCCATTGCTCAAAAAACCTCTCTCGGATGGATACTCTCTGGACCGCTCTCGTACGACAACCTCAAGATTCATGCGTCAAACAATATCTCAGTTACCGGAATGCAATGCTGCTTCGATTCGGAGCTTCTCGATCTACTACAACGCTTCTGGACTCAAGAAGAACTAGTGCCTAGCTCTCAGTCAAGCATGACGCCAGAAGAATCTCAATGTGAAGAACACTTTAAATCAACGCACTCTCGCGATCTGCATGGGCGATTCGTGGTTCGGCTGCCGTTCAAGAGAAATGTACAGGACTTCGGTGACTCTCGTACTCCCGCGCTCAGATCCCTGCTCCGAATGGAAAACCGCTTCAAATCTAACGCCGCCCTCAAAGTCTCTTATATCGATTTCCTGCGCGAATATCGTGAACTCGATCACATGCGTCTCCTCACCCATTCTAACCGCTCTCAACGTGAATTCTTTCTGCCGCATCATGGCGTTATTCGTGAAGCTAGTTCAACCACCAAGCTCCGAGTTGTATTCAATGGATCTCAAAAAACGAATCTCGGTCTATCATTGAACGATGCTCTTCACATTGGACCGAAACTGCAAACGGACCTTACAGACATTCTTCTCCGGTGGCGTCGTCATCAATATGTGTTCGCGGCCGATATTGAGAAAATGTATCGCCAAATTCGAGTTCACGAAGAGGATTGGCCGCTTCAAAAAATTCTCTGGCGGAATTCTCAACAAGAAGACGTACAAGAATATCAGCTGTGCACCGTGACATATGGTCTCGCTTGCGCTCCGTATCTCGCACTGCGCTGCTTGCACCAACTCGCTCTCGAAGCCGACGCTTCTCAAGCGCTCGCTGCAAACATCCTCCGCCGCGATACATACGTCGACGACATCCTTTCCGGATCAGCAACCCTCTCGGAAACCCAGGAACAAATTCGTCAGCTCACTGAAATACTCACGGCGGGCGGTTTCACGCTCAGGAAGTGGATCGCCAGCGATCCCGACATCCTAGCCGACATTCCACATCAACATCACGAAGCATCAGCGAAACTCCTAGTCGAAGACCGAACCATACATCACACGCTCGGCATCCAATGGGATCAAAGGTCAGACAGCTTCGTTTTCTCAGCACCATTACCTACGAAATCCAAATCCATCACAAAGCGAGCAGTGCTGTCGTTCGGATATTTGATCCACTCGGGTGGCTCGCTCCGATTGTCATCACGGCGAAGATCCTCATGCAAGAACTCTAGGCTATCCGACTTGACTGGGACGAAGAACTTCCCAAAGAGCTTTGATCTCGCTGGTCTCAATTCACGACGCAAATCGAGAAAGTGAAGACAATTTCCATTCCGCGTTGGTTCGGAACCGATACTTCCACTCTCGCTTTCGAGATTCATGGGTTTTCGGACGCATCTCAAAGTGCTCTCGCCGCAGTCATCTACATTCGCGTTCTGAGTGACCTCGACGACGCTCGTGTGACGCTCGTTAGTGCTAAGACAAAAGTAGCTCCGCTCAAACGTATGACAATCCCGCGACTCGAGCTTTCAGCTGCCGTTCTCCTCGTTCGTCAGATACTTCGACTCCGCGACGTGCTCGATCTCCATCAAATATCCACTCATCTTTGGACTGACTCCACGGTCGCACTCACATGGATCAGAAGCCACCCATCTCGTTGGAAGGATTTTGTTCGCAATCGGGTTTCATTAATACAGGAACTATCAAACTCTCGCTGGCATCACGTCTCTGGGAAAGAGAACCCAGCAGACTTAGCCTCTCGAGGAGTATCTCCTCAACTTCTCGAGCAGCAACAACTGTGGTGGAATGGACCTCAATGGCTCCGCAATCACTCTACCTCGTGGCCGTCTTTCATTCCCACCTGCAACGCGACGGACGATCTTGAAGAACGTCCAAGTATCTGCTCAATGGCTACCGAAACCTCCGAATCCAATCTCTGGGATCTCCTCGATCGATACTCATCACTCAAAGCACTTATCCGCACCACTGCTTGGCTACTGCGTTCTCGTGATCGGTTTCGAGGTCTACCTATCGCTCACTCTCAAGAAACCATCCTCACTCCTGCAGAATTGGAATCTGCACTTCTGTTCTGGGTAAGGCTCACCCAACAAGCATATTTCTCACCAGAGATTCGATTTTTGCAGAGCAACAAATCTCTCAAATCATCAAGTCCGCTACATCGCCTCACCCCAATACTTGACAACGGGCTTCTCCGACTGCGTGGACGGTTTTATAACTCTCATCTGGATTTCTCAGTGAAACATCCACTCATTCTACCGCGGGACTCTCGTCTGACCACGCTTGTTATTGACCATCATCATAGGTGCACCCTTCACGGAGGACCTCAGCTCACACTCACCTCCATTCGACAAAAATTTTGGATCATCGGCGGTCGTATTCCGATCCGCTCATTTATCCATCGCTGCGTAACTTGCTGTCGTCATCGCGCCACCACGGGTCAACAGCTCATGGGTCATCTTCCTGCCTCACGCGTCATTCCGTGCAGGCCCTTCTTCCATACGGGAGTGGATTACGCCGGTCCCCTGACTCTTAAAACATTTCGTGGACGAGGCGCCAAAAAGTACAAGGGCTATTTCATCATCTTCACCTGCTTCAGCACCTCCGCCATCCACCTGGAAGTCGCTACCGACTATACGACTGAAGGCTTCATCGCGGCCTACAAACGCTTCACAGGACGACGGGGACTCTGCTCTACCATCACGAGCGATTGCGGGACGAATCTTATCGGAGCAGATTCAGAGTTGTCAAAACTCTTCAAGGCGTCATCAAAGGAATGGGCTCACATAGCAAATCTTCTGGCCAACGATGGAGTGACTTGGAAGTTTCACCCTCCTTCCGCTCCGCATTTCGGTGGAAAATGGGAGGCCGGAGTGAAATCCGTCAAATTTCATCTTCGGCGAATCATCGGCGACACTCCTCTGACTTACGAAGAACTCTCTACGCTCCTGATCCAAATCGAGGCGATCTTAAACTCGCGTCCGCTGTCGGCTCTCTCGGACGATCCTACAGACGTCACTGCGATCACACCAGGACATTTTCTCGTAGGGTCAGCGCTCGACTGTTCCGGAAGCATCTCTCAAGGATCTACCGCAAACTCGGTTATCGTGTCTCCAGTTACTTCGCCAGATGACAGAATCATTCTGGAAAAGATGGTCGTCGGAATACTTACATCAAATGCAAACCTCTACAAAGTGGCACCGCAAGCAGGATCAATTTAAAATGGGCTCTTTAGTTCTTCTCTCAAGACGAACGCTTTCCTCCGAGCAAGTGGCCTCTAGCACGCATCCTTGAACTCCATCCAGGAGCCGACGGTCTAGTTCGAGTGGTGACTCTCAAGACAGCTACTACCACGCTTAAACGACCCATAGTGAAACTTTGTGCTCTACCTAGCGCAACCACTGAAGGCTAAAACAGTGTCATCGCGTGGACCCCCTTTCTCTTTTTTTTTGTTTTTTGTTTTTTCTTTTCTTTTCTCGGTTTAATAAGCTCTCCGTATTGACAACATGAAGTCGCCAAGGCGGGCGGAATGTTCAGACAATATCATTGATTCAGATCAAACAATAATTTTATCCTCATCGAAACCGAAAATTCTCATACCATGTGATAATATCTCATAACGCTTTATACTCGAATGTTCTATCGATTAAATTTATGTTTATTTCTCAGTTTGTATGCTTATCGTGACCTAAACTCTCACAATCTTCGAACAGTACATCTGATAGCTCTCGTTTCTTCGCGTTGTTAACAGCTGACTCGTATACATCAATATACACACTCACACCAAGACACGTAAACAAAAAGAACTCGAGAATTCGAGGAAAGGAGCGGTGTGCTCTTCGAAGAGAGATCAGTCGCGAGTTGTCTCTATACCTGTTTATTAAAATAAAATCGTTCAAAAAACCACAACATGTCTTACATCAAAAATTACTCGTCTAAAGCTCGGCAAAGTCGACGTCTTCAGCGACCTGCATAGTCTTTTATCGTACTTTATTTATCGAAATGTTAAATTCAATAAAACATAT